>VNJQ01007750.1:0-200122 GCA_008042515.1 Drosophila truncata
ATAACTCCGCAGCTTAATACAATTCCATCAAATTTGATATTTGGCCATTAATTATTATTCTAGAATTTCGGTTTTAATTTCATGAAAATCGGACGACTATATCCTATAGCTGTCATAGGAACAATCAGGAAAATAATAAAAAATATCATAACTCCGCAGCTTCTTAACATATTTTCATCAAATTTGAGATTTGGCCACTTAATAATTTTTCAGAATTTTTGTTTTAATTTCATGAAAATCGGCCGACTATATCCTATAGCTGCCATAGGAACAATCAGGGAAATAATAGAAAAAATCCTATCTTCGCTGTTTCTCAAGATATTTTCATCAAATTCGAGATTTGGCCACTTAATATTATTTGAGAATCTTAGTTTGAATTTCCTGAAAATCAGACGACTATATCCTATAGCTGCCATAGGAGCAATCAGAGTAATAACAAAAAATTCATAGTTTCGCTATTTCTCAAAATATTTTAATCAAATTTGGGAATTGACCACTTATTATTATTTCAGAATTTCGACTTTAATTTTATAGTTCAATTGCAATCTGCAAGGGTATATAAACTTCGGTGAGCCGAAGTTAGCTTCCTTTCTTGTTATACATATTTTAACTATATCTAATAATTTTATTTAATTTAACATTATAAAATTTCCATTTACATAGCAAATAAAATCTTTAAAAATACTCTAATTTATACTGATTCAATTTTAACAAAAGAAATATATTTTTAATAAACAAACACCCTCCCACAAACCCCAAATATTTAAATATTAAGAGGACTTTTAACCTCCATAACCGCTGTAGCTCTTAATATTAATCCCTCAACTATTAACAATTGTTTTCGAAAGACCGATTTTGAGTCCATGATCTTGTTATTACACATGCCATTAACACGCATCGATGCCGAGTGCCAACTCGATGAGCTTGGCGGGCAAACAAACAACTATGATGCTCCGGGGAAATATGCAGATTCTCCGAGATGAGATGAGAACGAGGTGCCAGGGGATGGGGGGACGACGTGGAGGAGCCGGTGGCACTTGAGATTTGAATATAATATTGTAATAACTCAAGGGTCCACACAACAGAAGCGCCTCTCAGAGCGTCGCGTCGCCAGCGACTTTAGCACTTCAGTTTGAAGTTGGGCTCTGAAAAGTGGAAGCATCTTTCGGTCTGAATGCGAGTCTGAATCGCATCGTCTGGTCTGGCATCTTGGCCATATTTGCTTATGATAATTTGAGAGCAAACAGCCATCGAGTGGAATGGTAGCTCGTCGTATGTTAGTTGTGGAAACTGAAAAAACTGAAACGCTTTTGGAACGAAAGGCCTAAATCTCTGGGTCTCTCGGGGGTCCGTGAATGTGCAGAAAAACAAAAACGAAACACACGATTAAACACCTCTCAATTATTGGAGTAGGTCTGTCTCTGCCTGTGACTGTGTTGTGATTGTGACTGTGAAGTGGGCTCGCCATGGACACAGATGATTATGATGCCTCCTGGTCACTAGCTACAGCTCTAGCTCCTCGATTGAGTCACTTAATTTGCATACCAAAGTAGATTTGCATGCCAGACTGGGGGTCTTTTGTCGTGTTGCAACAATGGAACTACTCACTCACTCGATACTCACTACTCACTACTCAGTACTCAGTACTCATTACGATCGATACTCGCTGGTTGGCAAATACAAATATGCGAGATCAAGTGGCGGGCCGTTAATAGTCGCCTATAAAGGCGCTATAGGGCTTGTTCAAACAGATCCAAGCTAAAAGTTTAAATCAATAAATTGCGACGACCGGCTGGAGGGCATATTTTCCATGGAAAATTACATTGCTTTCGTAGACGATTTATGCTAATTTTAATTTGAGCAGCCGTGCGAGAAAGAAGCCGAGGGCTCGTGCTCTCCAAAGATCGGGTTCATTTCGCAACTGGGTGGAAAGACCCCGGGACTCTGGACACGAGACTCCCAGTTCAGGTACTAAATAGCACTTACATGGCTACCAGTTCAAGGCTATCTTTTAACCTCTCTGATTCACCAAATCATTTGCTGAAATGAGAGTATAAATCCAAAGCAAAGATAAAGGGAATTACAAGCCACAGGAATAGAGAAATTGTGATAGGGAGGATATATCCTGTTTGCTGATTCAAGCGGGGGAATGCTTTCGTCCGCACTTGGAAAAAATAATAGAGAGTATTTTAAACTTAATTTAACTCAACTTAAAAATAGTCACTATAAAATTTAAAGTCCACATGGGCTTATAAACATTTAAAATGTTTATTGGTAAAAGAATTAGAAGATGTATTATGGCTGCCAAAAGTATCTAAATTAATAAATAAATAAACGATTTATTAGTATTTATTTGCCGGAAAATATTTACAAAATATATTATTTAGCATATTTATTATCATTTTAATAGTTTAATAAGTGATACTTATATAAAAACACTTTCTATTTTACTGTTTTTCTCTATGAAAATAATTGTAATGTTAAAACCATATATTATCATTATAATTTAATAAATAATAGAATATACTTTTTTTATTTTATTATATAAATTAGTTTAATTTATTTCATTATATTTTCATTATTTTATTGGTTCAATCTTATCTTTATTCTATTTAATAATTCGCTCTAAAATTTGCCAAAAAACGCTTGAACATTTTTTTTAAATCTTAAAGAGGCTGGTTTCCTTCCTACTCTCCATTTTATTTTAAATATTGCTTGGAAACCACCTCCTAAGTATTTTCCCCAGTGCACTCTTCTTGCTACCTGTTGGCCCATTTATCCGGAACCAAACGGAAGTAAACCGAAATGCATTAGTCAAGCAGCGGGCGCGGAGGCAGCACCAATTAGCTGGGTGCTGACAAATTGCACAGCTATTGGCAGCCCTCCAGGACGGGTCGATCGTTCAGATCGATCCCTAATGGCCTGACGATGAACCCAGTCGAGCCGAAACTGACCTGAGCCGGAGCTGCGGAAATATAGGAATAAAGTAAATAAAATAAATAAACGCAACCGGAAGTGTGCGCGACCAAATGTGAAAACGCGAGGCATAAATTACGCGCAGACGACGCAATTTGGGCGAAAAAATAACTAAAGAAATAGAAAAATAGGGAACCAGAATGCCGGGACTGCTAATAGTAAATTAATTTCTGGCGCTTATCGCCGCCAACCTGGCTATGGATATCTGGAAATAATGCGTGGATGTGTCAGGCCAGCTAAGTGCTGTGTAAATTAGCCCGGCTAACTACATATTTGCCCATCGGTAGCCTCAAGAATTTCGCAGTAATGCTTTCTGGCCCCGATAAGCGTCTTGGGCTTAGTCTTAATCTCGAAAGGAAATAGCAATGGAGGCAAACACGAGACCCAAAAAAATAATGGGAATACGATCACGTTTCGCCATCGTCGACGGCCCACATGGCGCATGCTTAATTTCAGTCAAAGTTCAGGCCGGTTGGCACTTTAATTAGCCACGAATTTGTAAGCAAACGGCATAGACACGCGTTTCCGTCGTTCGAAACAAATGTTTTGCCAAGCTCTCTCCCAAAAAAGGTCAAAATCTACCACAGCCGCCACCTGCATCGCACTGGCATCGGTACCGGCACCGGCACCGGCATTATCTATCTGTGGAAGGTAACAAACATAACATATAGTGGTAGCAACTGGCGAGGCCAAATCGGGCCTTGGGATGCCGCCATATCAATGCCCAAATGACGCAGCGTCAAATCGAAAATAATATTCCACAGCCACACGGAGAAAAAATTGATTTCTTGAATAGATTTTGATCGCAGATAAGGTGTTAGTTTGTGTGGAATAAAGTCTTGAAGAAATCCTTTCAAGCCTTTAATATTCTATTAAAATTTTAATATTTAAAAGGAAATGGAGAAAGTCAGCTTTAAAACAACACTTAATTAAGAAAGACAAACATTTTCTGTTAATTTATTCAAATTAATTAATTTTAAAGATTTTGCTTTGAAGTATAGCAATCTTTGTTTAAAAATAATATTAAATTGTTAACTTTCTTCATTTCAAATTAACTTTGTTAGGTAATTTGTATGCCCTTAACAAGCTTAAGGTTAATATTTAAATTCTGTTAAATAGCAAATTATTATACTTAAATAAAAACTATTTTAAATAAAATCATTTATTATCCAAATGTTTCTCTCAGCATTTGGATAAAACAAGATTACTTTTTTTTTAAAGCTTAAAAGTATCTTTAAAATTAAGTGTTTATATCATTATTTATAAAATATGGTAATTCGATGCATATTTTAAACAATTTAAACTTAAGCACAAAGCAGTAAGCATTTAAAATATGAATTTACTTCTCTTGAAGTCCCTGAAGACATTTTTCAAGCACATATTGTTTAAGCAGTTTTAATAATCTAATTGGCAAGCAAAATAGATTAATTTCTTTCCTTTAAAACTGGTTGCTCATTATTTTGTGCATCATTTGTAAACATAATATAATGCCATATTTTTAACTATACAAATACTATTATAAAATATCCTTCGAAGACGAGTTCTTTTCTAATTTAAACAAATAGATCACGAGAATAATATATTTCCTATCTTTCTTCTTAATTTGCATTCATAATTACTAAATAAATTAAAGCAAGAATCAATTTTAGAAAATAACTCTGCAAAATACTTAAACTCAAGTTAATTACAATACACAAAATCCAGTTCATTTCAGGCTTTGCTAGCTAATTAAACTAAATAAAACCAAGTTATTTTCAGATAACTCCATCAATTAATTAATCTAAAAACAATAATCATTTATTCCTCTCTCTGTACGCCAAAGTAAATCGAAATAAATGAGCAGCAAAACGACAAACACACACGGCAATGACGGCTCTCGAGGCAGACAAGAGGACCACCATGATGGCAGAGGCTACAAATGGGCAAAGCATAACATAAATATATACACGAAATACAAAAAAAAAAAACCGATACAAAAAGATGCCAAAAAGCGGAGACGGAGAAAAAACAATTTCAATCATCATGATCATAATTAAAAGGCAACACACACGGCGATCGGAGAACGGGGAACATGTTGCTGCTGCTGTGGCTGCTGCTGCTGCTGCTGCTGGCTGGTGGCGGCTGCTGGCTGTTGCTGCTCCGCTGACTGTGCAACTTCGCACTTGAGAATTAAACACAATTAGAGCGGGATAACAAAAGACAAAGACAGAGCACCGCCGGTCGTGGGCGGAGCCAGATGGCAGCTGGAAAATCGAGGCACTGGGTTTTTCAAAATGGAGGTGCCAAACGCAGAGCGAGATGGCTAACAGGGCTCTGCAGCCAATGAGAATGGAGTTCGAGTCCCAGTCCCAGCAGCAGGTAATCTCGATCAATGGCTCGGGGGAAGACAAACGAGTCAAGCTCGTTTGCTGCTCAATCGACGACGGATCGACGGTTCGACGGATCGCAACGGAACTTGCTCAGTTGAAATGCGAACTTGGCGAGATTCAGACACGACCGTCGGCTAAATCCGAAACTCACTCAAAACAAACATTCGAAATAACCCACATAGCAGACACTTGACACCCCGTCGTAATCAAATTAACACCCACGCACATGAGACTTTGACTTTGCGCCTTGATTTGCATAATTGACGCTAATCAACCGCGTCTCGTGCTCGCCAAAAAGAAGCGCGGTGACAGAAATACAACTCTCGTACTCGACTCGAAAACAAGAGCCCCTCCTCCGTCTTTGCCTCTGCCTCTGCCATATGTCGCCGGGTCTACCCTTTGTGTTTGTGTGGAAACCATTGTGAGCAAGTGACAAAGCTAAAGCTAAATATATACAATTATGATCACCATGAACGAGCTGGTGGATCTGCGAATGCAGCAGCACATCGCGCACGAGATATATCGCCAGCAGATCATGCAGCGAATACCGGGTAAGCACTTTTTCTCTCTCTCTACCTTTACATATCACTCATACGCCCCGTTAAGCATCATTAGCATTAATGGCCAAGATCAGTGGGGTGTGTGTGTGTGTGTGTGTGTGTGTTTATGGCGGGACGATCATAAAGCTGAGTAATGTGGGAAAGTGATCCGGGAACTTGATATCAAATGCATTTTGCTTGTCGCCGCCGATCGTTAAGCAGCGGGATCAGCGTACCCATACCTCCTTTAAGCCAGTATCTTTGCATGTAATCACCCAGCCAAGTTTGATCCTTAATGGCAGGGCATTAAGTCTGACAAGATCGAAAATTCAATGTTCCTTGTTGTCGCAAAATAGCCAAAAATAACCTCCATATTTCAAGGGGATAAAAACCAAAATAACCACAGAAATGATTGACTCGAATAAAATGTTAATGAAGGGATATTAAGTCTTTAATTGTACCTTAATTAATTCTTATTTGTTAACAATTGAGTTCTCATTTGACAGATTAATAGTTTTATTTTACATTAATTAGTTCTTGTTTTCTCACTATTAATAAATGATTGAATTGATAAGAAGTAACTCTCTATTCAGAGCTTTAAACAAAGAACAAATTAAGCATTTTTATTTGATTTTGTAAGTTTTAACATTAAACTTTGGTAAGAATAATTATTTGCCATTTATTTAACACATTAAATAAAGACACTTTAAAGTCAAGGGAAAGATAAGGCTAATATCCTCTAAAGAATTATGTTATTGTTATCTAGGCTTGAATTTTAAATATTTTAAATATAATAAAAAATAAGTAAAAATATAAAACAATACTTTTATTACATTTAAAAATAATTTAAATCCTTTGATTTGTTTTAAAATACTTTATCTTGCCTTAGATAACTAATATCATAAAAATATACAATGAAATATTTCAATTACCTTTAAAATAACAATAGTTCCTTGCTAAAAAATCAGTTCTAAGAACAGCTAAGAACTCTGTCTAAAACAAACCTATTATTATCATATTTCATCCTTAAGATACTCCAAAAACTATCTTACTATTGTAAACCCTATTTAACCCCATTCTTTCTCATTTCAGATCCCTTTCCCCCCATGCTACCCATACCCATGCCCCGTCATGTGATCATGCCACCACGAGTCACCCTACCCGGCGTGGAGATGACTCTCCAGAACGACGATCTCTGGAAGCAGTTTCATCAAATTGGCACGGAAATGATCATCACCAAGAGTGGCAGGTAGGTACCCAAGGAACTCACTTAAAGAAATGAAAATGGTTATGGAAATAAGGAATGGGGATACCATCAAACTTCTTAGATCGAACAGGGAACAAACAGAGATCTGACAATGCATTAGCACGAACATGAAAACTAATACCCGAGACGCAGGCAGGGCAAAGAAAAATAAACCAATCGAGGCGACGGAGGGCACTTAAAGCCCTCAATCTGGCACTGAAACCGATCCTGGCTAGGATCTAGCTCCTCGACTGCTGCCGCTGCCGCTGCTGTTAAATGCTCATTAGATGCCGGCGCCTGCAAATTGTTTACAGCGGCGTCGCGACAACGATTTTCACAGGCAAACACACGGCGGAAGGATGCGCTGGCTGACAGGATGTGAAAAGCCGCCAGCAGGTATAATACTTGCAGTCCAAGGAATAATGCACTTTTTTTGGGCATATCGCGCGAGGCGTAAAGCGGACAAGTTGGCCGGCACTTTGCGTGCCCATCTGCAGATTGGATATACTTGACACCGAAATAGAAACAAGCTGCAGCCTCGAATCAAAGGCATAGCGCAATCGCCCCGGGGCCTAGTTTATCGGGGATCGAGGATAGAGGATAGAGCATCTCGATCTCGGACCGAAAAACCTACCTAAAAGTGTCCGGCACTTGTTCGAATGTGCGTAAAGTGGCGTCATCGTAATTTATTGCAGGCCGAACGCAGTGGGACGTCCTTTTTGAGCGGCGTGCGGCGTCGGCGCTCCTTTTGGACTCGAACTCGTACTCGAACAGAGGTCCGTCCAGCTATGGCATAAATCTTAGCATCAAGGATACTTTGTCGTCATATCTGTAGTTCTTAGCGTTTTTATTGTGGCGCCTGTCTGCAGCCGAAATATTTTCGGTTGCATTCTTCGGATGTATCTGTATCTCCTGTATCTGGAACTGCTGGTGAGTGACCACAGCTTGTCGACAGATACGAGCAATTTCACACTTGCCGATAACGGCCGCAGTTCGATCTCCGCAGCAAGGGTTCCTCTGCTTTTCCCAAAACATTAACATAAAGTTTTGGAGTCTGGTGAACCCTTTTGTTTTATAGGAATATATATATATTCTATGAATTATTCATAAAGTCTGCGTATTAAATACTTTTTATGCCCATCAAAAAATGTTTTATGTGAGTGCCTGCCAGTCGCCAGTTGCAATCGATTTGAATTTTTAATGATTAGGCGCCACAGTGCCACCGTCTCAGTCCCGAATTTTCACTACATTTTCCACTCGAATCGGAATCGGATCCATACTATAACTCTACCATAAAAACTAATTAGTTGGTTGTCTGGGCCACTTGAACCTTTCGATCTGTTTGGGTGGTAAAAGCGCAGACGGCCATTAAAGTTAGATAGAACAAAGCGTATCGCTTAATGCCCTGACAGCGGGAAATGAAATGACTTTGTCACGAAGCTTTTAAGTGTGTGTGGGCACAGCCGCAGCCATAACCATAAGGCCATAACCCGAGTTGGCTAAATGGGAAGCGCCAAGAAAGGCGGTAAACAGAAGCGACAAGCTAACCCCGGACGGAAGGCGCTCAGATAGGAGGGAAGTATGCGGAAAAATATATAAAAAAAGTTTAGGTTAAGGTTTATTTATAACTTAAAACTGGGGATATATTTTAAATTTATTTAACTTTAAATATAACAAATTTTAAAGGTAAAAAATAATGGTTATCTTAGGAATATGTAGGAGAATGTTTGGTACCATTTTCCATCAAAATTTGTTTTGAAAAATGAACTTGTTTTCTATTTTATTAGAATTTTCGGACTTGCTTAAATAACCCTAAAGGGAAATTGAATTATCGATCATATATTTAGAAGCTGTTAGTTACATTTACACTTTTATTAGATAAATATTAAGCGTAAAAAATCATTTATAATTATATCACAAAGCCTCCTCCAAAAGATAATCAAATTTCTAGATCTCTTCCTTAAAGAACCCTTCAAGGGTTCAATGCTTACGCATTCCTGGACCGTGTTCCCTGCACCTGCCAAGCGCCAAGTGGGATGCCGTCAAATCTTCAGCGTGCTCCTCGCTGGCAGCCAGCATTCCCGCCGTTAATTATGCGCAGACGCGCCAAAGATATCGATCTTAACAAATCGTTTGTCCGAAAACCAGACAGCAAACTGTTTGCCAAAAAAAAATATACAAAATAAGACAAAGAAGAACCAAATTGAAAATGAAATTCTAAACCGCACAAATGTCGAAATATTTCGGTGCCCGTCGCTCTAATGGAATTCAACAAAGAAACAGAAAGGCAACAGAATCAAATTAAATGTAGGCAAGCTGGCAAGCAAACCAAAGCGCAGCGGAGTTCAATTAATTAATCATCGGAAAGCCGAGGAGAAACACGAAATCATTGCCAAAAACAAGCAAGCCACTCGAGGATCGAAGCGGAGGAGGCTGACTTGGATTCAGATTCGGTCTCGGGTTCGAAGGCGAAGGGCAAACATTTTTCGGTCTCGGCCTGGCGCCAAGAACGGTGACCACCTGCTGCGTCTGCGGCTGCGCGTTTCGAGAGGGTCACTCCACGGCTCACTCTGCCTGTTGTTCCATCCTTGTTGCATCCTTGTTAGCACAGGGCAAACCAAGGAGGAGCGCCGCCCCTGCTCCCTCCTAGCTGAGATCCTACTCCTCGTCCAGGCAATCTCTATTTGGTCGGGGCTAATTACATGGCGCATGGAAGGGAAATCTCACAATTAAATATTTGTAACGCCCACGCGGACGTGAATATGGACGTGAACGTGGGCTCCTTTTGTCGATCTAGCATGACTATATTTGAGTTTGTTCGGTAAACAAAGGCTTTACAAATTTCATAGATTTTTCCTGGAGTTTTCTTGGATATTTCTCCCCCCTCTAGCGCACACTTGAAGAAAATTACACAGCCATTTGGTATTTGTTTAAGAATGCCAAGAATGCCCGATATTTGTTTGAGAAAAAGTATCTTTTATTTGTGGGCGTTTCTTTTTATTGTTTTTAATTGAAAGATATACATATTTCTTATCACGCAGAAATGGGTGGAATGGAAATTATAAAGGTGATTGAAAGCGGAACCCCATAATGGGAAATCCAATGCACACCTCATTATGTCGCACCTTGATTAAACTTTGACAGGGTTTACTTGCTTTAAAAATGTTAGAGAAAATTCAGAGAAATCTAAAATTTAGTAGATATTTTGTGATTGCATTAAAGAATAAAACATTAACAATAAAAGCTAAATTCTGGTACCAAAATATTAATTAAAATTGAAGCAAAAGAATGTTTTTTATTAATGTTAAGCTATAAAGGTTTTAAGATAATTTCTATTTCATCAAACCCATGGATTTAATAAATAATTAAATAAACAAATACCAAATTAAATTTAACAAATTCTCATAATTATTTTCCTTTCCAGACGCATGTTCCCCTCGATGCGCCTCAGTGTTTCCGGCCTGGAGGACGAGAGTAACTACTGCGTGCTCCTCGAAATGGTGCCCATCGGTGACTGTCGCTACAAGTTCTCCGGTTCCCAATGGGTTCCGGCTGGTGGCGCTGAGCCCCAGAGTCCGCAGCGGATGTATTTGCATCCGGATAGCCCGGCAACTGGAGCCCACTGGCAGGCGCAGCCCATACTCTTTAACAAGGTGAAGCTGACCAATAACACGCTCGACAACAGCGGACATGTAAGTGCGGACGAAGCTTTTGAAGTGGTCTCCGGTTACTGATCAGATATCCAAACTCCATACCCAATTCCAGATCGTCCTGGCCAGCATGCACAAGTACCAGCCGCGTCTCCATGTCATACGCACCGCCGACCTGGCGCAGATACCCTGGGCCCCACAGCAGGCCTTTGTGTTCGCCGAGACCGAGTTCGTGGCCGTGACTGCCTACCAGGTAAGTGGCGCTATCTCCCTTGAGATGTTGTATACACTTTCAGGGGGAGTTTTATATATTTTTGGGACAGGTTTGTGAGGCGCTTAGTTTATATTATTAATTTACAGATTAAAAATGATGTGGTTCAATCTTGATATTATAGTTATATTGTGGAATAACAAAGATTAATCATAAATATACAATTTTGTACTTAAAAAATATATAAAAGAAAGATAAATGATAGGAAAATATTAAAAATAAAATACTTTTTACACATTCAAACCTCTTTCAGCAAAATAAAGTTTTTAAACTTCAATTAAAACCTTTTACAAAGAAATATTATTTATATTATCTTAATCACTGTTAAATCATTAATTAAAAAGTTATAGAAAGCATCATATAATTAAATATTAATTTATAATTAATTCTATGAAGATTTCTATACTAAAAAAACCTCCCCTAATGATTCGAATCCTTTTCAAAATTAGCTTCCCAAGGGTATTCGCAGCCAGTGTCCTGGTATCCCTTGTATCCCGTACTTACTACTCTTTTTTTTTTGCCAATTCATTGAGCAAAGTCTGAAAGAGTCCCTGGTCCTGGGACCGATCACACTAATTGGTTAATTTTGGGCAAACGAGCGGGCGATCGCTCACGCCGTGGGTTGCTTGGTCAGCGGCTGGAATTAGCATGGAACGCCTTCGGGATCTGCAAGGGAATGGGAACCGAAAATGAGATGAGGATGAGGCTGAGGCAGGCAGAAAGTCAGCGGGTCGGATTGTTGTTTTAGGAAGTTGGATAGCCACATCCTTGTAAATTTGAGCGCCTCGCTGTGTTTTTGTCTAGGTCTGGGACCCATTGACATACAGCCGACGCCAGTCTGCCTCTAATTAGCAAGATTGCCTCAAGATCGACCGAGATCGTCCGCCAGCCAGATCACAGAGAGTTGTCAAGTCATCTCGAGTGGCCGCCAAGGGAAACTGGAACTGAAACTGCAGCAGCCCAATGGCGGTGTCAAGTGGCCATGTTACTTAACACGCCGGCTACTGGACACCCAGACAGAGAGAAAAATAAGATATAATATAATAAAAACATATCTGAGTAGTAAAGAGACAATATCTGAAAGATATTTCTATTTAAATTCCATTTAAAATGTTGAGAAATTTAAATTGTATATTTTAAGTATTTTTTTATATGAGAAAATCATCTTAGTCTCAGATTTTTCTCTCCCTGTAGTTGCCCAAGATTGTGCTGTCCATCATCATAGTCGTATTTCATCGTCATTCTCTCAACATCTTGTCCTCTCTTCCGCAGAACGATCGCATCACCAAGCTGAAGATCGACAACAATCCGTTTGCCAAGGGCTTCCGCGAAACGGGACAGTCGCGTTGCAAGCGCAAGATGTCTTCATCGCCAACCGGCGAGGATCAAGATCAGTCGCTGTCGCACTCCCAATCCGAGTCTGACATGTCGCCGTCGAAGGGCAGTGAGGCAGCGAACTCGAACTTGAATCCGAACCCAAATCCAAATCTCGATGGCCCGCAAATTAAGCGACTGAGATCAAATGGCTCCGCCTGCTCCTTATCGTCATCGCTGGACGATCAGTCGGTGCCTGGCGCCAGTTCCTTGAGCTCTCCACCGCCACCACCGCCGCAGCCGCAGAGTTCGCAGCTCCATCTGCAGCCCCACCATCCCCTCCAGGCAAGGAGTGCCTCCAGCGTCTTCATGCAGCACTTTCAGCAGAATATGCAGAGTCTGCTGAGACCTTCGTTGGTTGATCTGGCCTGCACTTACTTTGGGCGTCCACCCCAGGAGTATGGACCAGGTGGAGGAGCAGGTCTTCCCGCCACGTCTCTCTATCCCCCAGCGGCTACTTTGGGTTTACATCCCGGCCTAAATCTGCCTCCTGGCTTGTCTGGCTTGGATCCCCACTCGGATGAGTCTGGTGCCGATGAACTTGAACTAGATGTGGGCAGTGAAACGACAACCACGACGATGACAGTGGAGCAATCCTCGCAGGAGCAGCCACCGGGAGAACCATCCAGCAGAAGCAAGGGCTTCAGCATATCAGCCATTCTGGGAGGAGGAAGTTAGGGGAGTTTAAAAGCCAACCAAGGATATTTTAGCTTAAGGAAAATGGAGGTAAAATTCTTGAAGGAATCATTAATAAGTTTTGGAAATCAAGAATAAGGAAATTAAGCTGAATTATTGCTAAAAGAAAATTAAAGAAATTTCAGTTAGCAGATTACTTATTCATGATTTCAGTTCATATTTTTCCACATCTCGCTGTACTCATCTTGATATTATAGCATACAGATCATAGCCTGATTAGTTACTAAGCCAAACTAAATGTTAAGCTATTAAAGTTCCACTAAAGTAAGACAATCAATTGGTTTTAGTTAACTGGGAATCCCTACAGAATCTGTAGTAAAGATCTGGAATTACTACAGAGATATATACCATTTATATTCTCCTGCTGCGATCGGCCTTCAAAGCCTGAACGCCCACCCGATGCTGTAGGTAAATGAACATCTCAGAGAGGAGAACAAAAAGGAAGAGAACACCAGAGACTATCCTCTATCATTGGCCGATCTGGGGGGCTGGAAATCACAACTTCCGCCAGACATTAATCCCAACCAATTTACAAGATAAACGTTCGGTTTTCGACAACATCATCAGAGGGCAACAGCAACAGCCTCGGCATCCGCATCCATTAGCCACACAGAGATGCGACTGGCTAGAACATAATTTGTTTGCAATTAAATAGCTCGACAAGGCATGAAATTCGGTTGCAGCCCTCGCATCTCCGATCTCGGATGCTACTACCCCAGAGACTCGACTGCAACTGGAACCCTCTGATATTTATGAAATGGGCAGAGACTGAGACGAAGCCAAAGAAAATAGACGATTCGTTATGTAAGTCGCCGAGGAGCTGCCAGAAATTGGCCGAAGGAACGGAGCCAATGATGAAGTTTACGATGACATGCGTCACCACCCACGTCTCGTTGCCCGTCGTCCCTTGATGGAACCTGATGGCTGGCTACATGGCTGCAGGGGCTGGCTGTCCAGGGGCGGTGCAGACGCCGCTGCCCGCCCAGCAATCGGAAAAACAAACACGCTCGAATCAATTTACCACACTGTAACGAAAGTATATCTGTTAAAATCTATATAAATCGGCGGAAAATGGTAAGATGTTGGAGAAGGATTCTTAAGGAATAAAAAAGAAGAAAATTATAAATAAATTAAGAGTCTTTTGATGAATTTAAATCCTTAAATATTAAGGTACGTGCAGAAAATAAAGATAAGAAAATTAACACACATTTACATTAACTTATTAAACTCAATTTTATTATAAAGTATATAAAAATAAATGCTATTTTATTTGTAAAATTAATAATAACATGAATTAATTACAATCCCTAAATTAAAGTCTTAAAAACATCAAAATTTAATACAAAATAATCAACTAACCAATCTATAGTTGATTTTATCAGTGCACCAAATCGATTTGAAATAGTTGCAGTTTGTTTGACTGTCTCTGGGTGTCTCTGGGGATCGATTCCTATCCGGAGGCCTGCGGTTTTATAAGGGATTGAGACTGCTATCCCCTACTATACCATCTCATACCATATCATCCCATACCATGCCGGGGCTAGAACGGGTGACAGATGTCGTCCGTGTGTATGCGAGTGCGTGTGTTGACAGCGCAAGGTTGTGAGTGCAATGAATGCCTCATTAAATGGCCATACTCCTCGGATCCTCCTCCATAGAGTCAGTCCCCGGACCCCTCTTCCATCCGCGGCAGATGTCGCAGGTCTCTCCGGATAATTAATGCACTATGGCTGTTGCTTTTTACGCTGCCACATTTGTTGCCGCTGCAAGTTGCCTCTTTCCTTTTTTGTGTTATTTTATGAAATTAGATACACTTTGTCGAGCAGCATTTCTGTTGTGTAAACACGAATTTTGGGGAACCAAAAAAATAAAAATAAAAGGGGAAAATTGCTTCCTAAACGAAAGTTAATTAGTTATTAGAAGAAGGGGAAAATGGGAATAGGTAGTGCTGCAACTGACGGCGTTAATGAGTGGAAAAAGCATTTTAGGCAGCGTACGCGTGGCTGCCACTTTGAAACTTGATTCGGGGGGGAATACAGCTAGTGAATTTTAATGCTAGAAATATATAATCTAGATTATTCATAGATAAATTTGAATTAAGGCAATATCTAAGCTTTAAAAGCAAATATATTAAAAAAATATATTTTAAAATATAAAATTACTACATAAAACATTGTAAATCTTACCAATCCCTGAGAGTTTATTTAAGGGACTTAGGAAACCGAAGATCACAAATCCTGTACATCCTTTTCTCCGTCTGAGCCCATTTCCGAGCTTCGGTTCTGTTCTGTTCAGGCTGCGCCCGGCGTTAGCCAAACAAGATGGCAACAATGAGCCGGTACTTGAGTTTTTATTGTTGGCCAATGCAAATATATTGGTCGCGAAGAGAATGCAACAAAGCGTGGCAAAGAAAGGTTTCCATGTCGCCGGGGCCAAGCCATAAAAGCGGATGCACCGACCCAGAATCGACCTGCGCCGGCCATTCCAGCCATTCCTGCCCTGCTCTGCCCAGCTCAAGTGTTTGCGGCTAAGCTGGGGTTTTAAACTAGAGCAGAACACAAACCCACCACCCGAGCTGCTGAGGCGGCCAACAAAGGGCCGTAAAAGTAGTTTATGCAAATGGGCTCACATGAGGGCTAGTCCGTAAGGCCGTGGTGGTCATGTGAGGAACGGCACGGCGTCCCTTTTTGGGCTGGGACAATTAACAAAGCGTGTAATTTCTCAAACCTATCGCGTGAACAATGGCACAAACAATTAGAGGATAATGAAAATCACCCACATAAGCAGGTCCACTACAGTGCTACAATAGTACCATGGGAAGATGCATCCCGACATGCATATATGATGATCATATAGGCAAATCTAGGGATCAGTTTCGAAAATACTCGAAAGGGGAACAATTAAAATCGGAGCACAATGGCCGTCGTCAAGTACGCATCCTTTGCAGCGAACCTTTTGGCATTGTCTATGCTTTGTTTACAAGTCTATTGAGTGCAAAATGCAGCAGCATTGTCTTTGGCTAACTATTTGCATACTTTTCTTGTCTCCGAAAGCAAAACCACAAAATCAAATGCGAAATTAATGCGCGCCATTAAATAACGGAACTTCGGCAGGGCTGCCATTTTAATCGCACTAACTGAGTGATTACACTAGTGAAAGCTATTTTGTATATCGATAATTATTAGCGAGAATGATTTGATTTGGTTTTAAATAAATTATTAACTATTTTCCAACTCTATACTGAAAATTGTTAATGTGTAAAGTTATTAGAATCTTAAGATAGTAATCAAATGTAATTAGCTATAAAAAACTTTTAAAATACTGTTATTTTTTCGTTTAAATTTTATGCAAAAGTAAACGCTGTGGAAGTGGAAACACATTAGAATATTAGAAAGGTAAATAAATTTCATTTTAATCGAGTTGCCATCCCTGTCCACTTGTCACTTTGGCTTTTGCGCCACTAATACGAAATAATTTTCTGCTGACGGCAAAACAAGGAAAATCTGTATCAAAATGAGTCTTTCTCCTATCGGTGGCGCTTCTGATAACGAGGATAGTGACTCCTTTCACTCGTTCAACGACAGCGAGCTCTCCAATGAGCAAGATCTGAGCGCTTCATGGAAGTCGTCGCTTTCCAGCGATTGCGACAGCGTCTTTGAGTCGGAGCATGAGACTTCTGGGTCATTGGACGAGGATGAGTACTCGGTAAGTTGAGGTAGATCTTTAATCATATTACGTATTACTAGCAGAATCCCTACGCAGATCGAGGCGCAGCCGCATCCCGTCAAGGAGACGCCCCAGAAGGCCTTGTTCGGCATCCCGAACCCAACATCTAGTGATCAAAAGAGCGAGTGTTCTAGCGATTCTTCCGCTTGCGATGGTGTGTCCACCAACAACGGTACTAAGCAGCAGTTGGGGCGCTTCAAGGCGCTCAAGAAGTTTTCGGTCTCACCAGTAAATGACACCGAGGAGCCCGTGCCCATTTGTCCTAGAAAGGTGCCGGAACTGACCTCGAAACAGGTGCCCAACGAGGAGCTCTTTGACTTGGATTCACCGCAACTTGGCCTAAAGGATTACCTGGCCTCTGGTCCGAAGTTGCAGGGCGATCATAGGGTCGCCTTTACAAAGATATGGGTTGGTTGGCAGCAGAAGTCCGCGGAGGACAATCGTTCACCTCTACGCGACTTTTCGATGGCCCTCGATGCATATTTCAATCCAAAATTGACCGAGGGGACTCCTAAAAAGCCCGATGAAACCATTGTACAACCTGCGGTTGAACCAGCTAAGGTAAATCGATCATAAATCTATTATTATAGAGATGTGTCTTATTTATTTATTCCTATTTTAGACCGTTGTGGCTCCTGTGAAACCCGCTGAGGAGTATGTGTCCCCCTTCAGCAATATGCCAGTTCAGACAGCACCGCCAAAGGAAACTTCATTGTTGGATGGAGCCAAGAAACCCATAATAGTGCCAGCTGGCTTTGATTTAACGCGCCTGGTGGAGTTTAAGAATCCCAACCACTGGGCTCGACGCAAACACGTACGCACGGGCGACAGGATCTTCTAGACAATTAGTAACAATTTCACGGACTACCTAATTCTATTACCATTATAAGGATCATCTTTACCAGCGATGGAATATCTATTAAGTTTGTAAGCTGGACTTCCAATAAAGGACTGAAGAGAGCCTCCTCTTAGCATTAAGAGTGAGCGCCAAGCAAATGTATGTAAGTATTTGGGGCTGTCAAACTTCGGGAAAGACATAATATCGCCAACGTCGTCGCTGGGGGCTCCAAATGATTTCATTGTGCTGCCGATAAAATTGTCGCCAGCGAAATATGTTGCCCGTGACTTTGATTTCGGCCGCCGCAACATTAATTTCCAAGGAAATTACACATGCGCCCGCCGAGGGGAACCTGGAGCTTATCTCAGCTGGCAGATCTTGCCGAGTGAGCTTGGGTCGCCGAGCTCATTTGCCGCTGACATGCGAACGTTAGCCGTGGCTCCTCCAAGTAGGGACTCTGTTTCTCTCGCGGCGGCGGATGCTGCTCTGGCCCCCCAAATGAGAATTCAATAAATTTTCAGGCGAACGGCAGCGGCAACAACACAATGGACCAAACGTCGTTGTCGTTAGTCTTTTGGCGACGTTTAACATGAATATGCAGTGTGGCTAATGTGGAGCCCATAAACACTTCCAGCGGCAACATTAATGGGCCGAAAAACAGGTTGCAGCTACGTGTGTGGGTACTCCGGGATTGGGGTTCGATTGGTCTCCATCCTCTTGGGGCTCTTAACAATTGTTTCTTAACGCGAACTGAAGCGAAATGCCACCGTCGAAGTTGGCCAATCATCTAGCCAGGCTCTCTTTTGGAGGCAAACACTTGCGACTGGCTGGAGCGCCAGCATCAAAGGAGCGCCGCCTTGTTTCCGCCTGGCATGGATAAAGGAGGAGGAGGAGGAGATGTGTGATGGGACAGCCGGACAATTGCATGTAAATGGCCACAGTTTCGCTAACAACTACAATGTGAAAACATCAATTACACGTGGATGGTGGGGGACTTGGAACCTGGCTGGCCAGGATCGTGGCGCTCAATCAGCGCATTTAACTTGGCGCCGGCGCCAGCGTTTAAGATGCGGCTCGCTCTGATCTGCTGATAAGCCCATGTCCATGTTGTTGCCTGCCGGTTGCCGGTTGCCGGGTGGGTTATGGTGTTCTCAAGAGGAGTAAGGTGGAGATTGGGGATTTGTGCGGCGGCACTGGACACAGGAACTGGTTTTTATATGCCTCGCATGCGCAGAGATATGAAATCGAAACCGAAACCGACTCCAAGTCCGAATTATGTATTCGGCGACGACGACAACGACAGGCAGGCAGGCAAATGGAAGCATGCAACGCACAAATTGCTGGAACAGGATTCACTGAGCAGCCAGTGTGGGAAGCAGCCCAGATCGGGGGAATCTCTCTGTCTGTCTGGGCCCATTCCAAAGCGAATTCCACGAGTTAAATACATTTAAACATATATATTTTATTTATGCCGCGCATTTATGAAATGCCAAAGACAATAAATCCATTACGAAATCATGCGAACAATTAAAATTGCATAATAAATACGATAAATACTGATGGCAGAGAAATACCTGGAAATCCTAATTAACTGCAAAATATCACAATTCAGCTTAGACACTACACTACGCTATGGCAACTAAACGCTAATTAAATGTACAAGGCAGCGATGCCGATCTCCAAATGGGAGCACATCGCTCGCGCTAAATGGACACGCTGGTTCCCAATATGTCCGAGATGCTGAAGCTGCTCCGTTTGGGTTTGGCAGGCGGCATCACCGCAGCATCGCTGGGAGCGGCAGCCGTTGTGCTCACCACATCCACAAAGGTGTCGGCATCGGCAGCGGACTCGCCGCTCGTAGAGCCCGCCGATGATGAGGAGACGGAAGATGCTGGCGATGGCGGTGTGTAGGCCCAACTTGGATAGCCGGCAATGTGCCTGGCATACTCAAAGGCGGACTGGTGCGGCGGCGGAGGCGGTAGTGGTGGCGCTGGCACATAGAAATTGGCCTCTAGGGTATCCAGAAGATAGCGATGCTGCACAAGATTCTGATTCTGATTTTGCAGATGATGCTGCGACGGCAGTTCCTCCACCATTCGCAACCGCTTGGCTAACGGAGACTCCAAAGGCGACTCCTCCTCCTCTGCTGGCTGGCTGGCTGGAGGAGGGGATTCACTGATCTTCCGCTTGCATCGCGACTGACCCGACTCACGGAATCCCTTGGCAAAGGGATTGTTGTCGATCTTCAGCTTGGTTATGCGGTCATTCTGCAAAAGCAAAGGCATGGGGATTAGTTGGTTATCACACAGCGTTTTATAGATGGCGAAGATGTGGGATTGGTACACACCTGATAAGCCGTAACGGCGATAAACTCTGTCTCCGGGAACACAAAGGCCTGCTGGGGGGCCCAGGGGATCTGGCCCAAGTCTGAGGTGCGTATGACATGCAGACGGGGCTGATACTTGTGCATGCTGGCCAAGACGATCTGGAAAGGAAGAGAAGAATATATGCGATAAGTTTAAGTTTCCTGAATAATATGTCCATTATTTCTATTTATAATTCCAATTCTTGCAACTAGATTTTTGCCGTATCCCTTGTCATATATCACTTGTATGATTAATATATAGAATATTGTTCCACTGACATCTTAACCCAACACAACAGAAAGATGTTCTCTGTGCATTTATCTTTTTGGGTAGACATCTCACATATCACTTATATAAATAATATGTAGCCTTGTTCTGTGGCTGACATTTTAACCCAAAAAAAACAGAAATGTTATCAGGGCAATTTATCTTTTTTTGGGTGAAAAAAGAAGTCTTAATAAAAAATCTCTATAGATTTAAGATCCTTTTGGCATATTTCTAAGACATTTAATATCTTTCTTATATTATTTTAAATTTTACACATTCTACACTCAATTTCCATTCAATAAAAAATATTTAAAATCTTTTAATACTTACATGACCATTATTATCCAACGTATTGTTCGTCAGCTTCACTTTGCTGAAGAGCAGGGCCTGGGACTGCCAGTGCTTGCCCGTGGCTGGACTCTCGGGATGCAGATACATTCGCTGGGGACTCTGGGGCTCAGCTCCACCCGCCGGAACCCATTGTGAGCCGGAGAATTTGTAGCGGCAGTCACCGATGGGCACCATTTCGAGGAGCACGCAATAGCTGGCCTCCTCCTCCAAACCGCTGAGAGAGACACGCATCGAGGGGAACATGCGTCTGAAGGGGGGAAAGAGCAGAGATCACAGAGGATGGATGGCTGTTAGTGACACGTTTCGACCGTAAGACTGATAATAACCCCCAGGAGGAGGAGGTGGAGGAGGCTGCTTATCAGCGGGAGATAAGCCAAACAGATAGGTACCAACCTGCCACTCTTGGTGATGATCATCTCGGTGCCTATGCTGTGGAACTGTCGCCACAGTTCGTTGTTCTCCAGCTTGGCCTCGACATCGCCCGGAAGCGTGGGCTGTGGCGGCGGCGGTGGCGGTGGTGGAGCCACAAAGTGTCCGGCAAAGTTGGGCAGTAGTCCGCAAAGGGGATCTTCACGAGAGACACAAAAATCAGTTAGCCGTCGGCAAAACGGAGAGGGAGTCTGCTCCAAACTTACCCGGCAAACGTTGCATAATCTGTTGGCGGTATATTTCGTGGGCAATCTGCTGCTGCAAACGCAGATCGGCAATGTTGGGTAAGGTCAACATTCTGGTAACTTCTTCACTAACTTCTTACTAGATATTAATATCTCTTTTCTTTATTTTTTAGACAATCCGTGGGAAAGCGATTGACTTGCGACGAAGACGACAACGACGAACTGATCGCTTCGCTGCTCAAGTTGAGACTGTCTCTCTGTGCCTCAGAGCGGATACTACCTCGATTCAGCCCGAATCCGGTCGGATGGGTTTCCCTCCCGCACGCACCGATCCTCAGGTAGTTGCTCGACCTGTTCTCCCGCTCAAGTGGCAGTCAGTGGCTTCTCTCTCGATCGCACTCTGCTGTGTATAGCTCTCGTTCTTCCCTTGCCATTGGTCGCTTATCAGCGAGCGGTTCGTTGTCTCACTCTTGCCTACTTGGTCATGGGAAACGCCATTTTCAGATGGCTCTCTTGGGAGCGGGGGACCCTGAGATTCAGTGACCTCCTCCCCCTGGAGCTAAGGGGGCACGGCACCCATCTTGCTGCCGCTGATAGCGCTTAATGGGAATGGGATGGGGTTTTATTCTTTGATAGAATTTTGGGGAGACGCTCTTTGAAGTCGCCTAATCGCTGGTTATATTTATGGAATAGGAAAACGTTTTGGATATGGGCCAACTAATAATGTTCACCAAGTTTAAGAGCCCCTAAAAATGTGGAAGCACAGGTACATTATTTTATTTTGATTGGAATCATAAATACTCTCAGAAAAGATCGAGGGCAGCTCTCAAAGCTTGAAGAGTGCTTTAAAAAATTAGTATTAGAGATTAGAAATAATGTTCTGTACTTATTAGTAGTAGTATTAGTAAGAACTTAGGCGCTAAATAGTCTGAACTTTTTAATCAAAGCGAACTCTCAAGTACATTTTATAGTTCTTAATTGATAATAGCTTATTAAAACCTCAAAAATTTGTATTATGATGGAATTATTCTGCGAACATTTAAATTGTACAATTATTTTGGGTTTAAAAGATTAGAAATTAAATTAATTAGAAAATATATATAAACGTTATAAAATTAAGTGTGAGTTTTGTAGGAATGTTTCATAAAATGGCAATGGCAGAAACAGCTATAAATGTACTATATACAAAAGCGAGCTGCTTATCTATGACAAGCTAAGATCAAGACGCGTTTTGATTTATTTGTCTAAATCCAAGCCTTGAGATCAAACCGAAATCTTATATATAAATATACATATTTTTTTTAATAGATTATAATTAATAAAGCTTTACTTTACAAACCCTCTATTTTTCTACTATTTTTTAAGAACCCTTAAATATGTTTTCCCACAAATTAAAACCTAAAATCAATAACCCAGTTCCTAAGTATTATAACCTTTTCTTTATCATTAATATTTTAAAGAGAGACTCCACTTGAGTGTCAAACCTTTGATATCCGCTCGATATATAGTACATCCTAGCCATATCTCACTGCCCTGATCACCCTCCATCTGTTCGGTAGCTTATCCAGCAATCGGCCGGCATCTTGTACATGATGTTGTCGAGGCCAGCATCGAAATCTCGCGGCTACCGTTTGAAGCCGAGGAGAGAGAGATCTCCAGAAAGAGATCCGCCTCGGCGATAAGTCGGCGGGGCTAATCAAAACCTTTAAACGGTACTCGTACTCGGCTGGGCCACAACAAATTGCACCATCAAAAAATTCAACTGGCGCCAAGCGACTGTCGCCTGCGGGCCACTTGAGCGGCGAGGATAGGCTCAAGATGCAGCAGTGGCAGTGACGGAGGAGGAGTGGCTGTGGAGTGGGATGGGAAAGACTAGGCAGGATCTGTCTAACGGATCACAGTCACTTGTTGCCACTTGTCCTGTCCTCTCGGTTTCTTGGGCGACATCACACAGGCGAGTCATAAAAATGATCACACTTTGTCCCCGAGACGCATCCTCAGCTGAGAGATGTGAGAGGAACAAAAGCGGCATTGGCGGCGGCGGCAGGAGATTTCAATGTGGGTTTTATGACCTGGCCGTGTCGGTGCGACGACCGCCGACTGTTCGTGTGTCGCTGCAGTTTTTGAAATTCGGAAATTATTGTTATGATTATTGCCTGTTTTTGTGGGTCCTTTGCTGCTCTACAATTTGTTTGCTATTGTCTCGACATTTACAGCTTCTTGGCGACAAAAACGGGCCGACAGAAACCGCAAGAGGACATCACTTGGGGGTATGGTAAATGGTAGGGACAGGGGCAGGGGAACCGGAACGGAAACCCTAAAGAGTCCTAAGGATCGATGACCAGGATAAAAATCTCTAATTACGGTTAGTTCTGTGCAGAATCCAAAAAAAACAGTAGGGGGAGATATTTATTTTAACTGATCTTAAGCCGCTTTTGAAAAGGCATATATAGCTTTAGGCTTATAGTTTTGTAAAGTTTAATCTATATGCTTTTTTTAAATTTAATTATAACTTAAAAAGGATTGATTAAATTATGATTATAAGATGTTATATAGGTCTGTTACTCCACAAATAATTTAAAGGGGCTATAAAATCACAGACAAACAAAAATTTATTTCTAATGATATTAAATATAAATAAAAATTAATTTAATATACCAACTTGAATTAGAAAATAAATAAAAAAAGTAAGTAAATGTTTTACATCTGAATACAATATATAACAAATATATTTTCAATTGTACCTTAAATTTAAGAAATAAATTTATTATTACTATTGCCTATTAATACTTTGGGTTGAGAATTAAAATCTTTAAGTAAAAACTCGAAAAATTATGATTTGTTACTATTTGTATTTAAATATGTTTAAAAAAAATAGTGTATACATTTTCTTTTCCTTTTTTAGCTTATTCCTTTAATTTACTTAATAACTTATATATTTTAACCAAAATTAAAGAGGATACTGTAGAAAATAATTCTAGAGGTAATAAAAAAAAGTATTATTTCAACAACCCAAATAATTATCTATTTTTAATATTATATAAATTGACTAAGCAAGACCTTTAGGCCTTTAAAAATCTTTCGAATCATATCAAAAATGTTAATAAAATTATAAATTTAATTTTAAATCTTCTCATATTTCTTAAAAATGTGCTCAATTCTTAAAAGAAAACTAGGAAATATCAGGAATCTCTACTAATTTCCCCAGAATACCTATAATTTCTCTAAATCTTGAAGATAAGAAACATGGAACACGAAAATGATCTTTAAAAGGTTAAGATGTCAAGTCAAAGTGAATCATAGAAAATGATGTCTCCGTTTGCTGTCGGATTGGATCGGATCCTTGATAGTACTTCTTCTTGCGGTTAAGACAACTGCTCGCATTTCCATTACCCAACCAGGTTCCTGTACCCGTCTCTGGTCATTAGGCAATGCCTGCGCAGATATGCAATTTCCGGTAATTCGTAATTTGACTAGCTTTGCATAAACTCCTTGCTTCCATATTTCCGCTTATTCCGGTCGCTGTCTAAGTGCCCCTGACTGACCCAGACCCAAAGCTAGACCCAGGACTCAGGCCAGGCCTGAGTGTGACTCAGGCAATTAGCGGAGTGAGAGGACAGGAGTTCTTCCCAACGTCCAGACGGATTTGTGTCATTAGCGCTGGCTGCTTCGCGATGTTCATTCAGTTTTCGGGGCGGAAAAACCCAGGGAAATCCGAGCTGCGCCGCTCCCTTCGCTAATTGCATGTTTGTTATCTTTGGGAACGCGCTTACCGAACGCAGGACAGATCTGATAAGCAGAAGAAGCAGAAGCAGGATTACATTTTGCACATGAATCAGACACATAGATTTATTGTTGCTTGTTTTTATGTTGTTCGTGGTTTACAATGTAACTTTTTGGCTTGCACCATTACGTGGGTTAGATATTAGTTTTTGTTTATTGTTTTTTTAGCATTTATCATTGTTCGTTCAGCACAAATGTGGCTTTGTGGAGTAATTCAGCTTGGTTTCGTATTGTGTACTCTTCGTTTTAGTTTATTATTTATTTTATCACAGCTATACGTTTATATTTATTTGTTTAATAATTGTGTGTTTACCGTTGCATATGTTTTTCTTCGTTTGAAAACATTTAAAAAATCAATAAATAAACACATTTACACCGAATTGCCTACGAAAGGGGGATACTTAGGGGGGAATAACATGGAAAATGTGAATAGATTTGCAAATAGTTGAGCGGGAAACCCTTAGGAAAGCTCGAAACCGGTGTTGCTGCTCACCGCATACCGCAGTTTGTCCCGCAACGTGGACTTCTTTTGGTAATTGGGCAGCTTCAGCAGGTTAAAGCAGGTGGAGGAGGTGGGCAGGCGGTTCAGGGGATCCTTCTTGCGTATGGTAAAAAAGCCACGGATTACGCTGCCAATGGTGTCCCCAGTGTCCTCGTCATCACCCACCTCCACGCAGCGTATGGAGAAAGGAGGCTCTAAGTGGGCGAAGCCTAGCAACGGAGGCTTCGAGCAGCTCGTTACAAACTGGAAAAAGAGAAGTATTATTACCCTGAGAAGCTAAAAGGTTCCCTCAAGACACACCTTTAAAAACAGCTTGCGCTCTTCCTCCGTGAAATCCTTGGCCAGAATGTCCCAGAGCCAGCCCACCACACGATGGGAATCGTGAAAGCCGCCATAGTACTGTGTATGCTTGCGCAGATCCCGCAAATCCAATGGCACCGTGTCCCCGGATATGAGACGTTGCAGTTCTGGGGGAGAAAACAGAGACAACCATTCCGGGTTGACGATGCTGCGAAAGCCACGATTAAAGGCCACCGTCTGCTCCCGAATCTGGGTGTTCATGTGAAAGAAGGCCATGTAGTGGATGTACACCAGCTTGTTGTGATCGTTCACCACACGCGCCTTGCCCCCCGGATGCAGTTCGTGCGTGACTATCTTTCCCATCACATCCTGATCCACGGAGAAGGTAAGATTGAGATCGGCCACATCCTGCTTGTAGTGCTTGATGAAGGTCAAGCTGCGGTACAGCTCGTTGTCCAGCGAGGGCAGCTCGTCCATGCAGGAGTACAGAGCCTGCTGCGTCTGACCCAAGAGCTGGGAGAGGAAGAAGGAGGCAAAGGGCACGTCCACCACAATGCCCTCGTACACAGCCTTGCCCAACATGCGGCCGACGAACTCGAACAGCTGCAAATGATTGTCCTGGACGTAGGAAATGGGCGACGGGTATAGCCGCTGGTCGGAGGTGGTCTTGAACAGATTCAACGATGGATCGAACACCTTTTTGATGGTCTCCTCGAGGAACTCCTTGAACACGCCATCCTGGTCAATGCCCGCCTCGTGCAAGCCCTGCTGATTGATGAATCTCACACGGATGACGCCCTTGAGGGCCTGCGTGGGCTGGGCGGCCAGTTGCCTGTACCCATCCTCTACAATCCGCTCGCGATGGATGACAATCAAGGCAGAGCGTGGCGAGGCGCAGGCACTTTCCGTGAGACCCATTACCGCCTTTTCGTTCTGCACAAACTTTCGGAAGAGCTTGACACGATCCTCGTGCGGAATAATGTGCGGCATTTTGGCCAGCAGCAGCATGGCATTCCGCTTGGCCTTCTCCAGGTCATTGATGAACGTTGAGGGCTTTACCTCCGGTATGAGCCAGTGGTTGGGCGGGGTAAACGGACGACGGCAGTCGCGGCGATACAGGCAGAGCATCAGCGTGTGCAGTGCCAGAAATACAGGATTCTGTACTATGTTCTTGGCGCCTAAGAGAGGGAGATGTATAAATATATATAAATTCATTAAATATCAAGCCAAACTCACCCAGAATATTATCATTAATTAGTTTGTAGAGCATATTATTGAGGAAATAGGTCAGCATTACATAGTCGTTCAGCTTGAAGGGATTCTGCTCCGTGTACATCTCATATTCATCCAGAATTCTGCAATAAATAATATATAATGATGCCCAGCAAGTACTCCGTTCCCACTTACGTGACATAGTGCGTCATGCAGTCGCAAAAGAGCATCAACATGGCCGTCTGAGGCTTCTGCAGGTTCGTCTCGCACTTTAGCAGCTCCAAATACTCCTTCATGCCGCAGTTGGGACCCAATGACGTGATTAGCAACCAAATATCGTACAGTACATTGTCGTTGTAGCAGATGCCCGTAAGGATGTCCAGCTTCATCTGGGAGAGCGTGTTAAGGGCGGCATAGTACATGCCACAGATGCGTGACACCTGCAGCACCTCAGCGTTGTCCAGGCGACGCCACTGCTGCTTCGTTTGCTTGCTGCTTGCTCCTCCGCCTCGCGTTGAGCTACGCTCCAAGGCACGACGCAGCAGGTTCGATGTGGAAGGCTGCTGAGGCGACTGGAACTCAATCCGCTCGTAATTCCGATTGATATCCTTGAGGAGATCGCCCAGTAGCATCTTAATGCAGCGATGATCCCACAGCATGTGAAACTGTTTTTTAATCAAAGCCACATTCTGATTCTGCGCCGGCTCCGGGCCCGGAGTGTGCCAGCCCAGCAGCTCGTGCCATTGAGTGAAGACGCCCTTGGTGGTCACCGTGTTGGGTATTAACTCCAGCAGCGATGTGGTGGTTTCCTAAGGAAAAAAGCGAAGCGTGAATAAAGGAATCGATTGTTTATGCTGCCACTCACAGTCAGTAGGGGATAAGCCAGCGATTTGGACTCCGCCTGGCCCTCAATGTTGAACAGGTTGACAATGTTGCCCAGGAACGCCAAAGACTTGGTGCCCGGCATGCTGGCACCGAACTCCTCGAACCACTGGTAATCCTCCGAGATGCTCAGCGCCCTCTTCAGCAGCCCCAACGTTGCAAACTGCTCCAGACACTGCGGCACACTCTGATGCAAATGGTAGATCAAGGCGGGCACCGATAGGATCTCCGACAAGAATTTGGTCAGCAGATTGCGGCTAAAGTCCCCGTCGATCAGCGGACGCAGACACAGCGTGATGATGGCCACAAAAGTGACCGGCTTCATGGACAACTCCTCGCGAACAGTGCCTCGGAGCAAGACGAGCTGTAACAGATAAATAATGAAGAGTTAAGGGGGTATTTCAATTGATAAATCCTTGCAAAACCCACCCGCATGATCCTGTAGAAGTCGTGCTGCACCAGATGTCCCTGAATGTTGCAGCAAACCTTCTGCATGGCCGGCTGCAGTCGCTCGAACTGTGAGTTGCGCAGTATCGCCCAAGACTTGGGTGCCGTAAACACCACCAGTGTGTGTAGGAAGAGGGCTAGGGACAAGCTGTCCGCATGGTTCTCCGGCTTGAGCTCCGGCAGCAGGAGCAGGCAGTTGGTCAGCAGAAGCTTGATGTGTGCTATCCACGGCAGGCTGCGCTCCTTGTGCAGGCACAGAGCGGCATACGAGAGTTTCGGGCTCTCCGCCTCCATGGCCTTGATTATGTACCGACAGATGCGCTCTAAGCGCTCCCTGGCCCTCGGATCCGACTTGTCCAGCTTGATTTGTGTAAGGAAGCGCCGGAGCAGCGGATATACATTGATAGCCACCAGCTCCAGTTCTGTGTCCTTGTCATCCTGGCAGTCGGTGAACACGGCATCGAAGTCGACTCTAAAAAGTGGCATGAAGATGAGTTTGTGTCATAGTAAGTCATGGAATTCGCCTCTTACATGATCCGCTTCTGGTATTTCCTGCGCGCCGCGTATCCCTTGAGCGTTGACTGCAGCAGGATGGCGGCCAGCTCCCGGCGCTTCTCCAAGGCTCGCTCCTCTCGAGCTGCCTTTGTCTGCTCCAGGAAGTTGCTTTTCTGCGTCTGGGCGAACATTGTTCTCGCAGCAGCAGCAGCAGGTTGACGGCAATTGTGATGTTTTGCTACTATCCGTGGGCGTTTCTGGGTTCGTTGGGCTTATGTAGCTTAACTCTTTCGCAATAAAATCACTGCCTTGTGTCGAGCTCTGTCCCAGATCGACGTCGATTCAGTGCATTGCTGGAAATTTGCATTTTAAAGAATTTACATTTATTTTTTTATTGGGATTTGCGTCCAGGCCAGTGTTGCCAACAATCGGTTGTCGTTTATAGCTGGATGGGCAAACTAAAGTAGCCAAAAATAGCTAAAATATTTCAAAAATAGCAAGATAAATAGCGGTATTTTTTAACAAAGTAATATTTTTATTTATTAATATTAATAAATTATATTTATTCCTTTATTGAAGTCTGCGAAATTAGAGCTCATTTCAACTTCTTCTACACTTTGGTATGCTTCCGCAGTACCAATCTTAGCATAAAAGAAAAGTGGGTCTGGCCAGAAAATAGCCGAGCTGGCAACACTGGTCCAGAAACTTCGAAACCAACTTTGATGTCATCGATGTTTGGCTAGAAAACATCGATGTTTTTCCACCTCTAATGGGAAACAACAAGCAGATCCTCTTTACAGTAAGCAGATCCTGATTGGAGTAAGCAGTTTCCAGTTGGAGCAAGCAGTTCCAACTAGATTCTGTCGGTTCCAACTGGTTCCAAGCTGTTCTGATTGACAGTCTGGCAGCCTTGTTTTCAGAGTTTGAACAATTTCCGTTTAGTAGCGATCGCAAGAAATAATGCAAATCATTTTTTTAGACTCCGTTTAATTAAAAAAAATAAAACTTTAGGTTAAAAATTTAAAGACACATAAAAAAGCGACAACATATAGGTTTCACTAAGCTTCTTGGCTGCTTTTCAAAATTGCCGCTAAATTCGGCAAGGTTGCCACTTGCACTGCTTGGAACTGGTTCGCGTGAACTAATTGGTTTTCGGGGCAAGTGTGACCAGCGCACATTCTTTATAAAATTTTGGATTTCCCCAACAACAAATACTGTGTACGGTCCCACTTTTAGTATTTTCTCCCATCCCCAACGACGTTTTCAACAAACAAGCCGCGGGTCACACTGTCCCAACGCGTGAAAATTAATAATTAATTATTTTCTGAAAATATGAAAAAGCTGGCGAAAATATGCATATAACTATGTGCAACAGCAGCCGTGCGCAGTTCTCCGTTAACGGGCATTTGTGAAGACACGTGCGCGAACCCGCAGGAAGTGTGTGGCTAAAAAAGGCGATGTGTAGTTATGATTTAGCAAAAACAACAAAGCCCAAAAGTGCTAATAAAAAATACACACACACACATACCGCCACACACATACGCGCGCGCAGGAATAGCAAAGGTGAAAATTATAAATTAATAAATGCGAGGTCCGATAGCATATCAAATTAGCGAAATATGCTCAATTTTCGTGCTGCGGAGCTATCAAAAACTGTGAATTGCAACAGAAAATAATTTCAAGGTTTGCAGCAGGCGAATAGAAGGCAAAAAGGTAATTGAAAAATAGAACGAACGATTTTGGCACAAGCGCACACTGCCAAACGCCATATATTTTTGTTGTCTGGCCGACCGTGGCGTGGCTAAGGTGGGTGGGGCGTGATTTTGGGGGCCAATCTGGGTGTGTGTGTGTGTGTTGTGTCGCACCGTGCCAGCTAATTCGTGTGTGTGTGTGTGCTGTGGAAACAACAAACCCCAAAAGCCTCATCCCTTGCACTCCCCTTTCGCCTTGCAAGAAAAAGACGGACGGCAAGGCACGGAAAGTGAGTGTGGAAATGAAAACAATTGTGTGCAATGCATGTTAGCAAAGCGGAAAGCAAAAGAGTGAGAGAGTGTGTGCAGCCAGCCTGCCCTGTAATGCTCTCTCTCTCTCATGTAATTTGCCGCAATTTCGCCCGTGCATTGCCTCATGCATTCTGCTAGCTCAGTGTGTCACTCTCCCTCACTCACACATGGACGCGCGCATCAGCAGCACTGGCAAGGTCTCCTCCCCACCCCTTCTCCCTCCCCAATCTTCCGTGACAGCAGCAGCAGCAGCATCATTGCCGTTCCCGTTCCTTTCGGGCTGTCAGAATATAAAAAAGGCGCGCTCCCGCTGCTTCCTTTTTCGTCCGTTTCGCTTGCTCCACCATTTTCTTTCTAAAACGCCACACACATTTTCGCTGACGCCAGCGCCAGTGGCAGCGCCATCGCCAATCGCCAATCATTCGCCATCAGCCGCTCCTCCTCCGCGGTGCTCCCCAACTGCAGCCCAGCATCGCATCGCATCACATCTCCTCATCTCAGTGCTCGGTTCAGTGCAGTTCTCATCTTTGCTTATTTAATAAAAACAAGCATTGTTTTGTGTGTTGTCTCTCTATCAACTACAGATAATCAAATTTATATTGTGCATGCGAGAAAGTAAATAAAGAGTATGCCAAACGGCTGTGATCGCGCTTGTTGCTGAAAAGGCAAATATTCGCAAAAGCGCAAATAATTGTGTGAGTTTTTCAGGATTTTTTCGAAAAAAAAAATAACTATACGTGTGTGTGTGCGTTTATTGAACTTTAAGAACGTTTTTGCAAAAAGCCGGTTAGAAAATAACAGCAGTTGCAGCAGTGCAGTGACGCATAACCTCAAAGATCGCCACTGGCTATATACCGTTAGATCGAGGTGCGAGGACAGAAAAATAATGGCTACCACTGGCCCCATACACACACTGCTGGCAAAAAAATGTGAAACTTTTCATCGAATAGCGTTAAATAGTAAAAAAGTAAACATTGGTAAATTCCACGGCGGCAGTAGCTGGTGAGCTGTGGTGGTTTTAATGCAGTAATTGGGCCCCGTTATGTTTTAGTGCTTGCCCGCCACACACGCACACATACACACGCAGCTGCATTGCTGAGAGGTTTAAATTATAACAGTAGAAAAAAAATCGAAGAAAGTCGTCAGAGCAACACCAGAAACAACAACAACATTAGCAAGAAGGGGAGAAGAAATAGCAGGCGAAAGAAACAAGATTCGAAAATGGGCACACACACACACACAAGAGACAAGCAATAAGCAGCAATGGCAACAACGAAACTAAATGAAAAGTGCGAACTGCGAACTGCATGAAACCTAACCAAACTTCTGGGTCGCCGTCGAACCCCCACTAATCCCCAAAGCTCTTCCTTCTCCCTCCCCTCCAATCGAAATCAAGTTAAAATGTTTGTTATTTTATTGATTTATATATATCACCGTCGTCGCTGCTGCTCGTCACGAAGGTGTTATATATTTTGTTATTTATTTGCTTTCCTGATAAGCCGACAGCCGACACAGTCCATGCAAATGCTAATTTTCCTTCGTCAATTACAGATTATTGCTTATTTGCTATTATTGTCATTGTAGTTGTTGTTGTTGCTGCCACTGCCACTGCTCGGCTTGTAAATTTAACAAATTAGCGAAAACTGATTTGATTAAATTTCGAGCTTCAAGTTGATTTTATTGTCACGCACGTCCACTCCAAATGTTGTTGTCTTCTTGGAAATATGACAAGTGATCGATTCGATCACGTGGTTATCGGTTTAAACCAGTAATAACATAAAAAACTTTTGTTTATTTATTTCAGGAAAAGGAAACTCAACCAAAAATAAGCACCAAGAAGCCGTTACAATTATAATAACATAAATTATAATAGAAAGACCAAAACAAGCAGCAAACTATAACTAACAACGAGATGAAATACCAAACTGGAACCACTGACAACAGTGCATCAGCAGCGCACGAGATGCACCAGCTTCCCAGCACATCCACGCCCAAGGAGGTAGCAGCTGCAGCCAAGACAACGGCCAACCAGGCCAATGGCAATTCCAACCCAAATCCCAATCCAAATCCCAATCCCAGCCAGAACCAGGCGTCCAATGCTCTGTTCTGCGAGCAGGTGACCACAGTGACAAATCTCTTTGAGAAGTGGAACGACTGCGAGCGAACCGTTGTGATGTACGCCCTGTTGAAGCGTCTGCGCTACCCGAGCCTCAAGTTCCTTCAGTATTCGATTGACAGCAATCTGACCCAGAATCTGGGCACCTCACAGACGAACCTCAGCAGCGTGGTCATCGACATCAATGCCAACAATCCGGCGTATTTGCAGAATCTGCTGAATGCCTACAAAACCTTCCAGCCGTGCGATCTGCTCGATGCCATGTCCTCCTCGTCGTCGGATAAGGATTCGATGCCTTGCTACGGCAGTGACTTTCAGATCACCACATCGGCGCAGTGCGACGAGCGGAAGCTGTATGCCCGCAAAGAAGACATTTTGCACGAGGTGCTAAACATGCTGCCGCTTCTGAAGCCCGGCAACGAGGAGGCCAAACTCATCTACCTGACCCTTATTCCGGTGGCCGTCAAGGACACCATGCAGCAGATTGTTCCCACGGAGCTGGTGCAGCAGATCTTCTCATACCTGCTCATCCATCCGGCCATCACCAGTGACGACCGACGTTCGCTGAATATCTGGCTGCGTCACCTGGAGGATCACATTCAGGCGGCGGCGGCGGGCCTGACTAATCGCAGTTACTTCCTGCAGCCCTCCCCGCAACTGGTGGCCGGTGGCGGCAGCTCCACAGGCAGTGGCAGCTGCTCCTCGTCAGCGGCCAGTTCCTCGACAGCCTCCTGTTCGTCGGTGGCCAGTGGCAGCCGATCTTCGCGTACCAACGACTGGCAAACGATTGCCCCGCCCAGCAAGCAGCTGCAGCACAAGCTGGCAGCTGGCAATGGAGACTGGCGAGGCAGCGGCGGCGGCGGCGGCGGAGGAGGAGGTTCCAGCGGTTCGATCAATCCACTCTGTGATAATTTAAATGGTATTACCCTGAACGAATTAGCATCTAGTCAGAATAGCCTCGGTTTGTCGCTGGAGGGCAGCTCTTCCCTGGTCAACGGCGTCGTTGCGGGAGCGGCAGCAGGCTCGATGCTGGGAATCGGTGGCGGCGACGATCATGACACGTCATTCAGCAAGAATGGCACGGAAATACTTGACTTTGATCCCTCCACGGGGGACATAGGAGAGGCTTGCAGCAGCAGCAGCCTGGCCAGCACCAGTAACGCACTCAACGATCGTTTGCAACCGCCGCCGCCGCATCTCCAGCAGCAGCAGCAGTTTCTGCAGGCTCCACCCTACGCCTCGATCCTCATGGGCAATGTGGGTGATCAGTTTGGCGACATTAATCGCTGGAGCCTGGACAGTAAGATTGCGGCCTTGAAGACGCGACGCTCCAACAGCCTGACCACCCAAACGATCTCCAGCTGCTCCAGCTCGTCCAACTCATCGGTGATAACCGTCAACGACAACTGTTCCAATTCCACGGAGAACCTGGCCCAGTTTGCCAACAAACCGCGTAGCTTCTCCCTCTCCATTGAGCACCAGCGCGGTGCCTTGGCCAACAGTGGCTCCGATACGCGGCTGGACGAGTTCAAGCCCAACTACATCAAGTTCCACACCCGCAACGTGGGCATGTCGGGGATTGGCCTCTGGCTGAAGTCTCTGCGCCTGCACAAGTACATTGAGCTCTTTAAGAACATGACGTACGAGGAGATGCTGCTGATCACCGAGGATTTCCTGCAAAGCGTCGGCGTGACAAAGGGCGCCTCCCACAAGCTGGCCCTGTGCATTGAGAAGCTGAAGGAGCGAGCCCACATTCTTGGCCGTGTGGAACAGGAACTAATCACGGGCCAAATGAAGCTGAGCGCGGCGGTTGAGGAGCTTACGAACATTGTGTTGACGCCCATGAAGCCGGTGGAGGCCGTTGGGCCGCCGGAGGAGAACATTGGCCTGCGCTTCCTCAAAGTCATTGATATTGTGAGTAATACTCTGCAGCAGGATCCGTATGCTGCGCAGGACGACGAGACCCTGGGTGTGTTTATGTGGATACTGGACCGCTCCATACATAACGAGGCGTTCATGAATCATGCCAATCAGCTCAAGGAGCTCAAGTTCAAGTTGTCCAAGGTGAAGATCTCTATGGTGCCGAAGCTGCATCATGTGAAGCCAGGAGTTGCAAGTGGACCCAGCAATGGCAGCATAAACAAACCAAGGTAAGTGTTGGGATCAACTACGATGGAATTTAATAACTAACTCTTCTTGTTTTCAGATGGAATGGCAAGACTCGCAAATGCGATACCAAGAACGGCAGCAACGACCGGATCAACAATCGCAAGAACTCCAACGACATGCTAAACTTCTCGTTGAACTGCCTTCAGCATCCGCTGCCTCACCATCCGCAGCAGCAGCAGCCGCTACCGCCGCCGCCATTGCCGCAGTTCGACTACAACGGCTACGGTGGCGGTCCATCGCATCAGCCGCAGTACAAGAGCTCCTCCTATCCCAGCTTCATGGGTAATCCCCAGCAGAAGCAGCAGCAGCCCATCAAGCCACACCATCATGCCCAGCAGATGCAACAGATGCTGCAGCAGCACAATCACTTTCCGGCTTTGCCACAGCAAACGCCGCCACAGTCACACCGCCGATCGCTGAACAATCTGATCCTAGTGGCCGGCGGACCACAGCAGCCGCAGCAACTGATCTTTAAGCCGGGCCAGGGAGTGCTGACCAACAGTGGATCCAACGACAACTTGGTAATGGAGCGCAATCAGCAGCAGCAGCAGCGAAAAATGAGCGGGAATGGAGGAACCCTGTCCAGTGGGGAGCAGCAACCAAAGAAGACGATGGCCGCCGTTGTCATGGTTAGTAATCAGAATCAAAGTCAAGAGCAGCAGCAGCACGATCAGCAGCAGCCTCAGATCCTGATCAACAACAACAACAATAACAATAACAACAGCATGCTGAACAACAATTTGATTAATCAACAGCAGCTGCAACTGCTGGCCGCAGCCGCAGCCGCTGTCAGCAATGGCAGCTGTCTGTGTTCTAATGGTGGCGGTGTAAATGGTAGTGCCTGTGCCCACAATCTCTGTCAGCACAGCAGCAGCAAGAATAACAATAACAATGTAGTCGTGGATCATTGCCTGTCCCAGCCAGCGCTGGTGGGCCTGGGCGGAATGTCGCCCCACGTCGCCGAGTACAAGCTGAACGATTTCAAGAGTCTGGAACAACTCGAGACGCTGTGCCGCCAAATGACTGAACAGGCAATGAACTGAGCAAGCCGCCAGCACACACTCTTTTGTGTTCACACCTAGCTTTGAACCGTGTTTAAAGTTTGATTTAGCAAGAAACGAACATAAATGTGTTTTTTATACATAAATATATAGTTTTCTAAGAATCGCATCTATGTTTGTGTCGCGTCTAGTTCTGCCGCCCCCCTATCATGCCGTTTTGTAATCGTTTTTAGTTTGTAAGCCGATATATAATTTGTTTAAATGTTAAGTTTATTAATTATGTGTGCCAAGAGACGATCCCAGACGCTGCTCTCCAGCTGGCCGGGCTCGCAGGTCCAACGGCTGGCCGTTGGGAACCCTTGGAGCCCAGTCTGCCTCTGCACCAACCCCAGGTCAGGTGGCGGGCAGCGGGGGCGTGGCAATGTCAATGTTATTAATGTCTAGGTTTCGTAAATGTTCGTCGCCATTTCTGTAGTTCAACTAACACGCCAAGCCAACAACACAAACACACAAACACAACACACAATATACCATAACTTCTCTCTACGTAGGAAAATTTGGCCAAATTCGATCAACATTTTACGCTATTCTAATTCAAATATCCATCACCATCCATCAAAACGAAGGAATGAAGGAAATACCCCCGCTGAACGACGACGAAAAAGGTTTATCTAGTGAAAATTATAAAATGAACTCTGCATCGTGACCATGAGACTGACTAAGATTACTTTTCGCAACTAAAGAAAACTAGAAGGGAAGCTTGAGATGGGAGGAATGAGAAATGAGAAACGAAAGCTGAGAGAGCTGTTGGCGCGAATCAAAAACATTGCTTGCTGAATGATGTAGTAAAAGTCACACAATGGATATGTTTATATAGTATACACCACGTACACACATAATTTATTTTAAATTTAAATAGGGAACATGTTTGCTGAACCCCAGACAGAAGGAGGAGGAGTAACAACACTAAACTTTAATGTTTCACTGTCTAATATTGTTGTGTTGGAATCGAAGAAGAAGGAATTGTATTGTATTTTGTATAAGTAAGCGTAAGGCCCGAACCCCGAGTGTAGTGCATAGGGATTATGCATCATGATCTTTGATCATCAATCTCTACTATTTACCATTATGTTTGCTTTAGTCAATTGTTTATGAACCACTCGATATGATGTTATGTTTTAGTTGTTTTCAAACATTATATATATATATATATTTAGATGTACGAACGAATGTATGTCGCAGCAAAATAAGCTTAATTAACGACGATGGCGAGGCAAAAAAAAGCAGCCAAAAAATCAATACCAATAAGAGAGAGAGAGCGTAAAAACGCGTAGCCTAATTTTTAATTGTATAAAAACAAACAAACAAAAACCGAACAAATCGCATGTGTAAATCTTGCTTAGAAATGTTTTTCGTTTTTTAATTTCTTGTCGATATTTCAAAAATAGCAACAACAACAAAAACCGCAACATTGTAAATTGCTGATATGCTTTTATTTATTAATAAAACAACAACCTAGATTGTGTACGGCGCAAGTTGGGATAATGAAAGAAATAGCCTAAAAAAATCGTATTTTAGCGACAAAACTAAATGGTTTAAATGTAAAGTGCAACTACTCGTAGACGAAGAATGTGTGCAAAAAGAGAACAGTCGTATCAGGATGTGTGTGTGTACCTACCCCCCATACACACACACCCACTCATATATATTTATTTTAAATAAATTATTTCGAGAATTAAAAACAAACAAAAAAATACCCATGCTTTTTTGCTATTGCCTAACAACGCAGGTTGCCATGCGTCTCCGGGTTTGTTGTCCGCCGTAAAACAACTCTCATACCGAAGGTATTCTCGAAACACGTCACACGACGAAATTAATTAATCCATTTCCGCATAATTCCAAGCCAAATTATATAGATTTTAGCAGAAAATGAGTCGACATCGCTTTAACAACGTTCAGGTCAGGGCCCTGCCCGGGGGTTTGTTGGCCCAGCACGAGCAGCAGGGCAATGGCGACCACCAGAAGATACCGATGTGGCCAAGCGAACGGATTGCTCCAGGCGGTGCCGGTGCCTTTCACTCGGCCAAGGTGAAGTACAGCAAGGAGACCGCCGATCTGATTCGATGTAAGTTGTGGGTTTGTGGGACAGGAAATGATTCTATGATTCTGCAATGTCTGCATTCCCTTAGTACTCGTCAAGGAGTCCAAGATGTCGATGATGGTGCGCAAGCAGATCGACGAGAGCCTTCGTACTGGCGAACCGCTGCCATTGCCCGAGCCGCCGCGTCCCAATACCAACAACGATCCCGACAAGGAGACGCTGGCCATCCTAGAGCGAGCCCGCAATGCCAAGCGCAAGAATCTTCGTCAGATTCAGGCAAGTGGGGCTTACAAGCAGAGCTACTACCGTCCGCCCGCGGACAATCGCATGCATGGCGAAAAGGCCAAGTCCCAGCTGCAGTATACCATGGCGGGCACTCATCTGCCGGATCCGGCCATCAAGCCGCGTCGCCGTCCACGTGAAGAGCAGAATGTGACCGAGGAGGATCTCATCAATGAGCGTAAGTGGAATGACTTCAAGCTGTGTATTCTATATTAACCATAACCATTACCTTCTTAGTTTTGGACCAGATCAACGAGCGTGCCGAGTGGCTGACCGAAATGGAGTCCCTTGGCCAGGGCAAGAAGTATCGTCCGGAGATACGCGATCAGATCGCCGAGAGACTGCGTCGCATCCAGGCTTTGGAGTCCAAGATGAAGATGAAGTCCGATGGTGGCTTCCGTTTTGTGGACTAGAAAATGTGTGTGTGTGCGTTATTCTCTCTGTTATCAAAGTTTCATGTGTTTTTCTCGATCAAATTCAATAAATGCCAAGATTAATTCCAGTCTAGCGTGAATTTCATTTAACATTCGATTAATAAATAGCTTTATTCAACTTATTTGCATTCGTATGGGTATAATTTGGATTTCGTTAAATTTCATTTTGATCTCTGGCACATATTTAATACACACTCATTATAACAATGTAAGAAGCCTCCTGCCAAAGACCTTACAAGGCCCTTGCTCCTCTCTGCTCTCGTTGGTTTAGCTGGTTTTGATTTTGGCAAAAATGAGTATAAAGTACAACATTAGAAATTCATAGATTTAATTAAAAGTACCGAATAAATTACTGGATTATACGCGTATATAGAATATATATACGCCGATATATATATATATCTGTACCTACTCACTACATTTTGTATATATATATATGCACGCATCTGTGTTAGTTCAAAGTGTAATGCTCCATTCAAAAATAGACATTTTGTTGTGACCTCAGCTTGTGCTCATCAACCTTGGATTCAGGGGCAGCTGCACCTACGGCTCGCTTAGCACGACGGCATGTGGCAGCGGAACTCGCCGGCGGCCTCTGCGAAACGATTTCGTATCAAGTAGCCGCTAATCACCTCGGCAACCTCGTGTGGACGGTCCTCGTGGACAGCATGGCCGCAACGGGCCAATACCTGCATCTGGAAGCGACCCTGCATTTGGCCAACGGTCAACGTGCGGTCCAGGCCATCGATACTGGCAAGGAGCAGCTGCTTGGGCAGGCGCAAGTTCAGAAACTTGTCGCTCAGGCCAGAGAACCAGCCGACCCAGTACTTCTCTGACTTGGACAGATCAATGCGCCAGGTGTAACTGAAAAAGAAGAGGATTTAGAAATCAATATAAAATTATTTGATTATCAGTTTTTTAAAGGTTACTTCTTGGCCGCATCGGTCATCGCTTTGGTCGTGACAGGCTTCTTGAAATCACTGCCCGCTGCTGCATTTTCCCCCTCGACGGTCTCATCGCCCGGCGGTGACACTTCCTCGTCCTCCGAAATGCTAAACGGATTGGGAAACATACTGGTGTGGTGAGCCTCCTCCAGGACATCATCGGGCAAAGGCAGATCATTCGTTGCCAGTTTATTCGTTGTACAGCTGAAGGAGAAAAATGTAAATTTAGTACTTTGCTAATAGGAGGAAAGTAGGTGCACTTACTTGATTATCTGACCCGGCATGGACACCTTGGCACTGTCCACATTACGCACTTGGCCGCTTCGGATGCACCATTCGATGGCATTGGGTATGCTCTGGAAAAACTTTGGACGGGAACGCAGGAAGCTTTGCATGCTGGCCAAAGCCTCCATGGCAGTGCCTTCCACCACATCTATGACGGTTATTCCAATTAAATTGGGCACCAGAGCCATGTGGGCAAAGTGCACGGCAATGGCGCCACCCATTGAATGGCCAACCACATAGACCTGGGGCATATCCTCCGGATAAAGCTTCAGCAGCAAGTCGCCAATGTCTCTGTTTTAAGGGAATTTTTCAATTTTTTTTTACAATTTAAAAAAACTAGCATTTTGTTTTCCTACTTTAAAATGTAATAAATATATTTCAAGAACATAGATAAAAGGCTTTCAAAATATAAACTTTAAATAACTTATACTTCATGTAAGATACTACACAAGATTACGTCATTTTTCGAATATATACTTATGTAAAAAAGGAAAAATCAAAAGGTCACTAAATTGCTAAATAAAAGTAAAACTGGCAAAGTTTATTAAAACAAATTAATTAATTAAAACAATTGCTAAAGCTTATTAAGCAAACAAAAACTTGGCAGTACAAATTTGCTCCTTAATCTAAAGATTCAGAGAAAATAAACTCACTTGGCCAGGGTATCCGCCGACAGATCGTCCTCGTCATCCACCTTGCTGTCGCCATGGCCCCTCAAATCGATACACAGGCATTGGCAGTGGATCATGCTCGTCACCTCCGACTACAGGTGGGTATAAATTAACAAATTAATATCAAATTAATTTAGAACTTCAAAGCGTAGCATATTTACTAGATACTTACACAAAAATGCGCCCAGGTGAGCGCCGAATAGCCACCGCCGTGGAGCAGTAGCAGTACTGGTCCCGGCTTTTCCGGCTGCTTGGTGCGGTAGACGCGGAAGGTTCGCTGCTCATCCACCGTGACGTCCTCCTTCTCCGCGAAGAACTCGTTCCACATGCCCGGCTTGTAGTCGCGGATGCGCGACTTCTTGAAGGAGTCCCTGCAATTAGCCAAATTAAGGTAGAAACCGCGTACGCCTCATCCCTCCTCCTTCGCAGCAGCAGCAGCAACCGCAGCACTTACGCTCTTCCGATGCGCCCGCCAGGAATTGTGGGTGGCAACTTGCCTTTCAGCATCGTGCGCTGCAAGCTCGACATTGTTTCGATTGTCTCCGCGGTGGGGCCAACGCCTGGTGCTACTTGGGTGCAGGTGCAAATGGTAATTTGCACTTAGTGGCTCGGGAAAATTCGTTTTCAAAAACAAATATTTCCTCAGCGACGATATTAGAGCTGGTAAAAAATAGATATTGAATATCGATTCTTTTTTTAAATAATCGAAAGAACGCGTTTGCGAGAAAAACTAAAGTGGCAGCGCTGCCAGGTGGCTGTCGTCCAGCTGGGAACGCTGGATAACTAACGATATTTAATTTAAAATTCAAAATATAAAGAAATACTGATTCGAACAACTTAAGCTGTTTATTAATATTAATAGTTTTTAAACAAATATATCATTTTAAAATTACATCTTTATAACAGAGAGAACATTTCGATATGTATTTTACTTATAAATTTATTGTACAAACACTTCACAGCTTATCATCTAAGCAAATACTTTAGCTTAATGACAAAATGATTACCAAGGTAATGGCCTTTCTTTAAGTGGGAGCCAAAAACCACAATTTAAAGTAATATAAATTCAAAAACCAGTTTTTCAGAACGCATGCCAGTAAGCTTTGGTATGTATATTATAAAGAACGTTTGACCTATATAACGGTGAAGACAGCAGCATTAAAACAAACAAAACTCTCAACAAGTTCCTACTGATACCCCTTTTACAGTTGAACATCGCTAAGATGGTTATCATTGGTTTAAAAATGAAAAATAACCACTAGTTTATATCAAATTAAATATTAAATTGCTCCATTATCTCATTAATTGTATTTTAATTATAGAAAAAAGAGAACTTGAGATTATCTATGTGTACTTCCAAGCTGGTTTCCGATAAAGACGTTCAACCGTATGTATTCCGGACTTAACAAAAACGGAAACGGCACGGGCCGGATTGCTCAGTTGCTTGATGGAACGCGACGTGCTCACACCGAAAACTAGAACTTCTCTGATAAGACCTGAGAACCGCTCCAAGTTATTTTGACCTCATAAAGAGAAAGATAAGAAAATTGTTGGGTATGTATCGCAAAAAAAACGCTAAAGTTGTTAACCAATTGCAGTTTTAATTAGTTATTAAAAAGGTTTAATACGTAAAGTAAACAAAGGTGACTCAACGGTATTCTTTAGTGGCTTAAATATGACGTATAGGAGAGAAATGTATATAAAACAAATGTGGAAATATATGTGATTTGATGGCAGATAACAGCAGAGTGTTGTACTTTTTTCCTATGTTATATTTTAAAATTAAAATTAGGAAATCAGGAACAAACCACTTTTAACGGTCAATTTATGTCCTGAAAGAAGCTTTTGCTCGTCTGGCCACTCTAACTTAACAGCTGTTATTAAGCCCTCTCGCTCTCGCACGCCCTTGGCTCTCATTTGCCGGCAGATTGCACTTTTGCACTTTGTTTTTTTCCAATTAAGACGCCAAATAAGTCGTCAATCTGGTATTTAGTGCTTTACTAATCGCTTCCCCAACTGATAACATGTTAGTCCATCACTTTGTGTGCTAATAGCTGCTTCGACATTCTGATAAGGTGAGAGCTGCCCTGATAAGCTAATTTTTGCACACCCTCGCTGACGTACAGGTGCAACGACGCAACGTGTCTCGTGTGTGTGTGTGTTGTTTGTTTACGTATGTTAATGTGCTTTGGGCAGTAAATAAAGATTAACGAGTTGTTTTGCGACACGTTTACGGTTCGTCGCACCACCTACAATTACTGGAATGATGATGAAGTGTTATTAAAATTTCAACCGCCGACAGGTGAACATGACTGCCAACGGGAATGGAACTGCTAGGGCTGCGGATGCCGGCGGCGTTGAGTTCGTGGCACCGGAGAAGCTTCAGCCAAACTCCAAGATCTACGAACGTGTCCAGAACCTGGGCGCCTTCTTCAAGCGACAGTTTGGAACAGATCCTGAGTTCTACGTTCGTGTTCCAGGAAGGTTTGTGCTTTAAATATTTTTTAAATTTTTTATAAAACTTTACTTGTAATCGTGCGCAGAGTCAATATTATTGGCGAGCATGTGGACTACTGCGGTTATTCGGTGCTGCCCATGGCTGTGAGCCAGAGCATCTTCCTGGCAGTGGCCAAAAATCCGGCTGACATCCAGCTGCAGCTTAAAAATCTGGAAGAGGCCAAGTTTCAGGGCTACGATGCGGATATAAAGACGTTCAAGTGAGTGTAATTTATCTTAAAATGAAGCTTATAACTAATATAAACCAATTCCAGGATTGAGCTACCAAAAAGTGGCGGCCCCGCCTGGTACAACTACTTCCTGTGCGGCATTAAGGGCATCCAGGAGAATCTGGGCAGCCAATGGAGTCCCATTGGAATGCGCATTGCTGTGGACGGCAATGTGCCCCTGGCCGCCGGTCTCTCTAGCTCCAGTGCCATGGTCAGCTCTGCTGTTCTGGCCACGGCCCATGTTCAGGGCAAGCAGCTAGATCGCCGGGAGCTGGCCTCCATTTCGGCCAAGTGTGAGCAATATATTGGCACGCACAGCGGTGGAATGGACCAGGCCATCGCCTACTTGGGCCGCGTCGGCTGTGCCCATCACATCGAATTCCATCCCAAGCTCAAGGGCACTCCGGTGACTTTGCCAGCGGGCAAATGCTTTGTGGTGGCTAACAGTCTGGCACAGAAGAACAAGGCTGCCTCATCGGATTATAACGAACGGGTGGTGGAGTGCCGCCTGGCCACGCGTTGGCTGGCCAAGCTCAAGGGTCTGGCAAATTGGCAGGACATTCTGCGCTTCATTGATCTAGAGGAGGCTTGCCAAATGGATAACGAAACGTTCGAGAAGTTGATTAAGGATAACCTTACCAAATGGAACTATACGCGAGCGGATATCTGCAAGGAACTGGGCATCACCGAGCAGGAACTGGAGACTAAGTTCTTATCTGCCAACACGCGGCACATGGAACAGTTTAAGCTGCGCCAGCGGGCCCTGCACGTCATTCAGGGTGAGTTGGGGTTACTTTTGAGGTTTTATAAAATGCATTTTATATTTAAAATGTTAAGTTGATTACAAGTTAGTTAATTTATTGCAAAATGACTAATTGGAGTTCATTAATGAAGCATTGACATTATTTACTTACCAAATGGAAAGGTAAAACCTGTAAATTATTTAAACTCTCATTTATTTGGTTGTTTTATTTTTTGTTACAAAGAATCCGGCCGAGTGGCCAAATTCCGGAAGATTTGTGAGCAGTTGGCCTTGCGACCCAGCCCGGAGGATGCCAAGAAGTTGGGTGAACTCATGAGACAGTCCCACGAGAGTCTACGTGAGCTGTACGAATGCTCGCATCCAGATGTGGAGCGTCTAATTGCCATATCCAATAAGCTGCAAGTCAGTGCTCGTGTTACGGGAGCCGGGTAAGCCTATATAAGTGTATAAATCTGTTTTTATATTAATATTGATGTACTTTTCCAGTTGGGGAGGCTGTATAGTGGCCATGTGTGATTCCGTTGAAGCCGCGGATGAGTATATAAAGGCTTTGAAGCGGGACTACTATGCCCAGCTGCCATCACATCTGCTGGAGCGCCATCAGCCCAATGATTTTAATGAAGTGGTCTTTGCCACTCTTCCCGGGAACGGAGCTGAGTTGTATGTTCAGTAAATGAACCCCCTTTCCAGCATTTATATACCAAAAGCAACTGTAGAACTTAGTCAGTCACTAACTATGATTCCATGAAAAATCTTATATACATGTAAAGAAAAACATTTAATCGTATTTACAATATATTAACAATTTTTAGAAGCTAGAATACAACAAGGCACGTGGGAAATGGAACTCAGCTCGACGACGCGATGGCTTTCTATCTGCGATTCAGGTAGCCGGCGTTCTTGAACAGCTTGTAGACCTGTTCCCGGGGTATTTTCTCAGCCTCGCGATGCACCACGGCCATTTCCTTCCTCGTCAGCAGCGATTCCTTGGCCAAATTGGCGGCAATCACAGGATCATTGTAGAAGCGTGCACTTTTGGACAGTTCTGGAGGCAGTTCGGCCTCCCATTGGGCATTCCGCACCACCGAGGGATGAGCATCAGCGGTGGCATATCCCTGGTAAGGATTAGCCGGCTCGTAGGAAGCAGAGTGAGACGAGGGCAGACCCAAAGCCTGGTGGTAGAAGAACTGTGCCCTAACAGAGCTTACGGCCAGAGCGGCCAGACATCCAGCCATCAGCGCTACTTGGCAGGCGGTCAGCATGATGCTTGCCTGCAGAAGGGAAGAGAAGTGGAGTTGCAAGGGGTAAAAAAGGAGCTGAGCAGGAGCTGGCATTATTATATTGTCCGACGTTCTAATAAACTGATACGGACAGATTTATTGCCGCCTGTCGGTCCGCCAGTCGGTCGGTCAGTGGCAGTTTTTAATCTACAAGTCGGCTGTCAGTTTCGTGCGTCATAAATTATGTACGGGAAAATCAATTATCGCATATGGCCAATGGAGAGTCGAGAGTGGGCAGCGTGCGGAGATCTTGGCTTGAATGCGGACCCGCACTCGCACTCGGACTGGGACTATTTGCGGCCAATGAGTTACAGTTGCTAATCCGTGAACTTTTTGCAACTGGAACTGGCTTTTTTATTGATAAGAATTGGACTGGCGGCAGCTCAGGCTGAATGGCGAGTTTAATTGTCAAGCGTAGAGTGCTCCAATTTGGTTTGGAACAAAGCAATCAAGCTTAGGCTTGAGATATAGCCACAGTGGGTTTTTTATTTAATTTTAAGGGAGTTTAAGTGAAGGAAATAATTATTTTTCATTAATTTCAGTATTTAATAAAATGATTATACAGATTTTAGGAAACAAGGACCAGCAAAAGGCTTGCATATGAAGCTGTTTTTAAAAATAATGCATATCAGTCATTAAAATCTAACTTTTAAATCTTTGAAAAATATTAATTTTATATTTTCTGATACTTGTTTTGTCATTTTTAGTTAAAATTATATATAATTTATATTTAAAAGGAATTACAATTAAATTAAAGGAATTTTGATTTTAAAATCATTATTTTTGTTTAAAAAACCTCTTGAATGTGTTACTATTTTTATTTAATTGGTTTGTATATGTTCCATTTAAAAATAAAGGGTTTTTTCAAATAATTTTTGATTTGTTTTGCTGATATTTAATTTCATTTCCATTTTGATATATTATTTTTCGATCCACACACAATTTTCGCTTTATTTATTCCAAGATCACAGCCACTGTAAATGCATACATATGTTCACACTGGGTGTATAATGGCGCCATTAAATGCATTTACATATATTCCGAGTCCAATTTGTTATTTTTTGAATCAAGCCAAAGTCAAGGTTACGATCCCACACAACCGATCCGTATGGATGGGGATTCGGATTTCACGGCACACGGCACTCACTTTTGTTAGGGAAACTTTTTAGCGCGGGGCTAATCCTCTGAGCGAAGAAGGAAGGCACCTTTTAAACGAAACTGGAACACCTGGGTCTGGGTGAAGTTGAGACTGTAAACTGATCATAGAATTTCGAGGCAGCGAACTTTTATTCGCTTGCCGTTGAATGCCACAAAAACGAGTTGAACTCAAAAGTTGTGAGTCAACCGAATCCAATTCGAAACGCGCTCAAAGTCGTCGCTTCTGAGCGACCAGAATGAGTCAAGTTTTTTGTTTTCTTATTTGTTTTTGTTTATTTTTTCAAGCTGGCTGCTTTACATTTTATTAAATTAATTATGGCGCTGAGGCTGAGAGAGAGAGAGAGAGACTGCGAGACTCGAAGCCTGAGATGGTGGAGACTGCAATTGCGACTGACCTAGGCCTAGGCGCTTGCGATCGGGGCAATTAAAAGCAATGATATCTGTCTGTCTCCTCCGGTTTCTCATGCTCCATAAAAGTGCCCCCCAAAAAAGGTCGGATTTGGATTGGATTGCCTGCCGGCAGTTGGTGTTACGCATGGCAAAAGTCGCACAGATGTAACATATGAACATATATATTATATGTACTTAGAAAAAAAGATATCTTATAATACGATGCGAGGTTACCATAAGCATTTCTTTAATATCAAATATAGTCACGTACAAAAAAAATTTAAGATATCATGGTTTAGCTTTATTAATCTAGGAAATTTATAAAAATATATGATATGATGAAGATGTATAATCGAAAATCCACCCGAAACATTTATTAAAATAAGAATGCCTACAGAAAATTAACCAATGAGTCCTACTTCAAGTATAACCCCAGGGAATTCTTCTTTTTGATCAGAATTAGGTCTGTTTTAAAGTTACTACACCTTCCAGAAAACTCATTTATTCATAATAGATTATAATATTTATGTAGTAGCTTCTAGAACATTTGACATGTATTACCTTTTCTCTCAGTGTATCCACTGTATAAGTAGTACAGCGATTACAACAATGATTGACAAGTTTGCTTAGAATCCATGTCCGACTCAAGTCAAGTCGTGGCTCCGTGCGATATTTCGAAAGTGCTGAGATTGACCCTGAATTTAATGTTAAATCTAATTTTCAAGCCGAGCTCGTTGGCTGCACATGTTTGACCCTAATTTGCCACGGGTATCGGGGTGTTGGGGTGTCCCAGTTGGGGTTATTCAACCGATCAGCCAAGGCGGAAGCATTAGCCCGGTGTTGCCCGCAGTGGAGGAGTTTGGCATAATCACCATCACAAGCAGCCTTGAACTTTCCCAATCTCTCAGGTGCGTAGCGTAGCCGATTGGTATTTACATTGTCTTGGCGGGGCTCGTTCCGTCCGTCGTCGTCTCTCTGGGAGTGGTCGTGGTCTCTTATTTATTGGCCGTGGCAGATCTTTGATATTTAATTAATGGCCATTTAGCGGCTTTTGTGGATGCATATTAAATAAACAAATTGGCCGGGCCCGTGCATTGTGTGGCTTGGCTGCTGCGGCTGCTGTTAATGAGCTTGGTCTTTGAACTTTATTGGGCTTTGTTTGCGTCTAAGCGACCGAAAATTCCAAGGAACTCTATGGCTGTAACTTGGATGCTTCCAAGGAAAATGCATAGAAAAATTATGAATGCCTCATTTGATATGAATAATAATTTTTTTTGAAGTCTTTAGAAGATAAATAAAGCTACTTTTGAAATTAAAGAATATAATATTTCAATTCCAAATTTAGCTAAAAAATAAATTAATTGCTCTTAAAAAGTCAGATTTACATGAAAAACTATTATAGAAAATCAGGAATTTACCATTTAAACCCAAAAATTAATTATTTTCAAGGAAATGCCAAGGAAACCCATTTCTTAAGAAGCTTAAAATATATAAAATAGAACTTAATTACTTTTATACATTAAAATGAATAAATATCTATGATTTAAGGCTTTATTTAACTGCACCACTTTATATGTTGTTGTGGAAATTCAACCCCCTTTTTATTACACATTTATTTGTTAGTTTTTTAATGCACATTGCCTCGACCCACACGCAGCGCCTGCCAAGGGCAGCCGATGCGATTTCAAGTGCAACGAATTTGTGGGGCCCAATGCGAACCACTCTCGGTCGATGCGGCGTATGAGCGACATCCGCTTAGGAAAATTAAGTATACGCACCGTACGACGCCGAGTGAAAGTACTGCTGCTGCTGCTGTAGCTGTTTGTGACCCTGAACCACCTCCTACCGGCTTTCAAAAAGTGCATTTTCCAATTTAGAACCGAGAGCTAGCGAGAGAGCGGAGAGCGCGGCGGCTTCCCATTTGAATTCTCAGCAATTCTCAGTGCGGTTTCTCGGCAGCTCTCTGTGAAATCGCTGTACTGCAGTTTTGCGCCAGTCGACGTTTTGCTGTTCGACGGGGTGTGTGTTCTGTGCTGTGCCGTTGCTGTGCTGTGCTGAGGTGTTACCAATTTTTCTTTGGCCAGCGGAAATTGTATAATAATTGGCCGAAAAAGTTGACCTGGACTCCATTCGCAATTGTGTCAGTGCTAGAAAAAAAATGCTGCAGCGGCAGAAAGCCACTGTCAGCTCTCGATTTGGCAGCACCGGACGCTGCACAGTCCCAGCCATTCGCAGGCGGGCGGCGGCCAAGTGAAGTGGAAACAATGGCAGCGGCCATGCAGATTGCAGGACCTTCGCGCAGCAATGGCGGTGGCCTGGCAATGACCGTGAATGGTGGCGTTGCTGTCAATCAATACGAGGAGAATGCCGAGCACTTGCGCCAGCTGTTCAGCCGGAGCAAGTTGGTGTCCTTTAGCATTGCCCACATTGCGTGCAGTGCCGGCAGCAGCAGCGGCGACAACTACATGTCGGTGGTGAAGCGTGTGACCATCAGCCAGGCCACGGAGGATCCGGATTCGGATGAGGCAATGAGGGAAATAGGTAAGAAGCACCTCAGGGAAGGCTAAATATCCTGTAATCCTGTAGGAACCACCTCAGGGAAGGCTAAATATCCTGTAATTAAAATTATTTATTAACTTAAATGTTATTTTTTTAAGAAATGTGACGTTTTTTGTGTGTTTGAACTTAAAAAAATTAAAAAATTATCAATTATCTTGAGTACATGACATAAAATCAATGAAAATAGTCCAATTTTAGATGTTTATTAAATATTTAGACCAGGCAATGAGGGAAATAGGTAAGAAACACCTCAGGGAAGGCTAAATTTACTGTATTTCTGTAAGAACCACCTCAGGGAAGACTAAATATCCTGTAATTAAAATTATTTATTAACTTAAATGGTAGTTTTTTATAAAATATAACTTTATTTGTGGTTTTGAGCCAAAAATAATGGAAAGAATATTAATTATGTTGGGTTTATGAAGAATAATTAAAGAAAATAGTCGAATATAAGATATTTACTCAATATTTAGACCAATTGCTTGCATTTTTAGCACATTTAGAGCTGCTACAGAGGGTAATAACCACCACAGAACAGAAACTAAGGCAGAGCCGGAGGGTGGCACTTGTAGTTCAGATTTTTCGCTTTTGTTTGCAACGCTGAGCGGGCAACGGCGTCGAGTGGGTTGACCTTGTGCCACGCGTTCTAAATGCAATGCGGCGTATACGTAATATAGATTCGCTAAAGGTCAGCACGCACACCCATACACACGCACACACAGGCAGGCCCAGAGAGCAACGCGAGAGTGAGAGAGAGAGATAGCCGCTTTGCTCTCACACACACACCCAGCGCCATTTCATTCATAAATCTTTGTCGGCGATGTAAACAAACGTCAGCTGTTTGTTGCTCACGGTCTCACCGTTTTTGTTTTGCTCTGCGTTTCCTTCTACCCCTCCTCCTCCACCACTCACCAGTCACCGTTATTGTGAAGCGCCAGATTGCAAGCCTCTCACGCCGGCAGCTTTACCGTTGCGATGAGGCCTTCAGCAACGAGATCAACGCCTATCGCCACCTGGCGCCCCTGCTTGCCGCCCACAGCCGGCAGCAGCTGTTCCCGGTGTGCCACATCGCCGAGTGCCATGATCGCCGGGATCCGGATAGCGGGGAGCCAATCATTGTCCTGCAGGACCTCAAAGCCCTGGGATTTCGGATGAGGGATCGCCTGGTGGGCCTGGAACTGCGTCACTGCCTGCTGGTGATGAAGGTGAGTTAACTATCTAAGAGTGTTAGATATCCTTCATCCTTTGTGGCTTCCTTGCAGAAACTGGCGCAACTGCATGCCGCCTCGCTGGCCGCCCAGGAGCTGGAGTCCCTGCACTTCTCCGCCGAGGTCGAGCACCTACAGGAAATCGTTTACTGCGAGGAGGCAGCCGAGTTCTATGCCACCATTCTCGACACATCGGTGCAGCAGGCCCTGGAGAGCTTGGGTGGCTCCAATTCCGACGGCAGCCTGACCACGCCCATCCGCCTGCTCAACCAGCTGCGACCCACGTTGTTTGGGAAACTCAAACGGGAGATTAATGCCACGGCCAAGACGCCGTTTAGTGTGATCTGTCATGGTGACTTGTGGGTGAACAACATCATGTTTCGCTCGGAACCGGAGGAGGTGATCTTCTTCGACCTGCAAGCCATGCGTAGGACTTCGCCCGTGTTCGATATACTCCATTTTATATACACCAGCACGCGCAGGGAACTGAGGGATGTGCACACGGACACACTGCTGGCCGCTTACTCCGAGGCCATGGGCCTGGAGCTGATGCATCAACTGGAGGGCAGTCCGGCTGCCGAGCGGCTGCAGGAGCTTTGCGAGGCCTTCTCCCTGCAGCGGCTCAGTGCAGAGTATGTGCGGCAGGTGCACTATGGCCTGGCCATCGGCATGTGGATCCTGCCGGCCGTCACCTTTGATCCCAACAACCTGCCCAATCTGGACGTGATGAGCGAGCTCAATCTCACCGGCAAGGAGGAGATCAAATGCACCCAGACCCTCACTTCGGAGTATCATCTGCGTGTCAGGGAGCTGGTGATGGAGTTCTACGAGCTGGGCTATCTGCATATGGAGTAGCGAGTAACTTTAAAGAGTATTCATAGTCACGTAGTCTTAGAATTTAACTCTCTATCTCTCTCGATAAATATAGATGATAGATCCTTTAGCGCTTCGTTGAAGGTTCCTTTATTACCGAATAATTGTTCATTTTTTTAAGCTTACAAAGAAGAGTTCGTAGAAAAAACAAATCTGGCGGGATTACGAGCCAAAAAAACAAGAAACTTATAAAGAACGGACAGGATCTGAAGGCTTTATAAGTGTAACATGGATGCATGGAATTCCAGAAGAGTGGTGGTAGTGGTCCTTGTTGGGGTTGTCGCCTCACTTTTTGCCGCCACCGCCGCCGCCCCAGCCAAGGAATCCCTTGACGAAGCCGGTAACACCACCGGCCTTCTTGCCGGGCGAATCCAGCTTGTCCTCCAGCGAGGGCAGCTCCACGTAGTTCATGGCCAGGTCGAAGAAGAGAGGTTTGCAGGGTATGGGCTCCATGTCGGGGGTGAGCTTGAACACGTTGGGCGTCTTGGTGTGCAGCGACTGGTCCTCCTTGTACAGCGACAAGCGTTCGTACAGCGGTTTTGTGGTCTTCTGCGATTTAGTGGTGGTTCCGGCTTCCTCGGTGTTATCATCCTCCAGCACACTGTAGGCGTGGGCGGAGAATTTGCTGCCCTCGATGGTGGACACGACCTTTTTGAGCTCTGCCTGCAGCTGGAACTCTGCGCTGGCCTTGCCCTTCAGCGCCTCGGTGGCGTAGTTGGAGGCGCGCTCGTATAGCGCCACCGCCTCCTTCCACTTCTTCATGTCGATCAGAGTGAGGGCAATGTAGTAGCAGCGGAAGGCCTTGAAGGTAATGGCCAGATTCTCCACCTCGCTCTGGTACTGAGCATCGTCCTCCATGCCGTTAATCTGCTGCATTTCCGTCACGTTTTGTAATATGATCTCGTAGAGGCGGGCCAGGTCCTGGGACCGGACACGCTTGCCGTCGCCCACGTTTTGCTGAGACTGCTGGTTGGGATCATCAAAGTTAAGCTTGGCCTGGAAAGGGAATTCATAAGCTATGACGGCTGAAAGTGGTTTTCCTCGATAATTACCTGCTCCACGAGGCACAAATTGCGCTGCAGCGTGCGGCTGTGCCGGATGTAGCTCAAGTAGGCCAGAAGATATTGTACTCCGGACACAGTTTGACCTGTGGTCAGCGAACGCAGCTTAGGATCTTGCTTTATCTCGTCCCTCACCGCCTGAATGGCATCCTTGCAGTCCATCAATATGCGTTCGATCAATTCGATCTTGGAATCCGGTTTGGTGGCCTTTGCCAGCGACTTGTCCAGCTCCTGGGCACTGAGCAGGAACAAACGCACCTTCTCCGGACGCACTGTGACCTTGCGACCGCGCCAGTCGATCGTCTGCAGGCCCTCGCTGCTCTCCGTCTTCGTCTGGCTGACCAGGACATCCAGATTCTCAAGCACTCCCTGGGCGCGAAGCTCCAGGATCTCGTCGATCTTGCCGCCGCTGCTGGCTCCGCCGCTAATGTTGTAAGCGCAGTAGCGCAAATTGGGCGTAAACTCGTTCACCTTTGCGCGGTACAGCTCCTGCTCGTCATCGGGCAGGGCCTTGGCCAGGTTCTCGTAAACGACCTGGGCGCGTTTCAGGTGCTCGCCGGCCGTCTTCCACAGTTGCAGTTCAAAGTGCAGGCTGCCATGCATCCAGGCGACGTAGGCCTCGCACTCCAGCTTTGTGCGGGCATCGAAGGCCTCCGTCTGGGGGATAAATAACAATTAAACTTTATAGAAACTTTCCAGTTCGATATTTTTAGGCACTTACATTGCATAGCTCCTGCAGCTGGAGAGCGTAGAAGCAGGCTCTCCTCAGCTTGCTGATCAGATGGAAGCGCTTTCGCGGCTCCGTGTTGGACTCTTGCTTCAGCTGCATGGCATACGCCCAGGCCCGCTCGGCGCTGATCAGTGGGATGTGGAAGAAACGCTCGTCGGCCTTCTTGCCTGTCAACTGGCTGATGGTCACGTCACGTCGCTTGAAGTGTCGCTTGTCGCCCTGCGGGTACTTCAGCGCCTTCCTCAGGCGACGGATGCGACGGGTGCAGTAGCCACGGTAACGCTGGAAGTCACCGTGACGCAGGCCATGCTGCTGCTGGGCATCCTTGATCATGTGCAGGACTGCGGCGAGAGTGAAAGTTCACATAAATTACCATACAGACTTTTAGGTTAAAGGGAGAGTCTCCCATTGGTTTAGTGGGACTAGTTGGAGCCCACGCCGTACTCACTCTCGACCGTGAAGATCTTGACCTGCTCTGGCACCGCGGGCACTGATTCCGTCTTCTCCGGTTCTCCAGAATTTATTGTATCATCTTGTACGACCATTTTTAAGCCTGTCCAGTCCAACAAAAAATCAACGACGTGTAAAAACTAGCGATGGGTCGCCATTTGAGATTGTCAAAAACATAAGGATATCGATATTTTCAGCATGGACTTTGCGCAATTATTTATCGGTAAGGGGTATTTAATTTTGAATGAAAACTGTATTTAAGGATTTTCTGAATTAATTCGTACAATTTGTTTTCTTATTTTTAAATGCTTTCTGATAATACATTCAAATTTAAACAATTAATATATGAATTGTACAGGAACAAGAAAAATAAAACCTGAGCATTAGTTTCAGTTTGCACATCTCCATCTCGAGTAGTGTTGAGTAACCCTTCAAAACTCCCCCCTTTTGAAACTGACACGCAAGAGCGTGCGTTCGTCTGTTTTAAAACAATTTTGGCCTAGTTCGCAGGTAAAATACAAAGAATTCGGAGCATTGTCAACGAGGACACCTGAGCCAACGCCTACTGTCTGTCGGACGAAGAAAATTCTGCGTGGAAAGCCATTGTTTTGGTCACGCTTTGAGGTTATACTTTCACTAGCAGGCAAACGCAGCCCCCGCACCACCTCCCCCGCCTTCCCTTGGAGCGGTGCACCAGATTTTTGTTTTGACGGCCGGGGCTGTGGATTTTGCAACGTTGACAGTGGACTGATTGCCATACAGATCAGTGACAGCTGACTAATTGTTCCTTTTCCGCTTGTTAACTTCTCTTCCTTCCACACAGCATGTCGCGCAGGAAAGAGAACGAGGAGACGGACAAGCAGACGCGTATTGCCATCGTCAGCGATGACAAGTGCAAGCCCAAGCGGTGTAGGCAGGAGTGCAAGAAGACTTGCCCAGTGGTGCGCATGGGTAAGCTCTGTATCGAAGTGACGCCCACCTCCAAGATTGCCTCGCTGTCTGAGGAGCTGTGCATCGGCTGCGGCATCTGTGTCAAGGTGGGTCACCAGCTGTCTGTCTGCCTGCTCTATAATCTAATTGTTCTTTTCTTTCTTTTCTCCCTCAGAAATGTCCCTTTGAGGCCATTACAATTATCAACTTGCCCAGCAACCTGGACAAGCACACAACGCATCGTTACAGCAAGAACTCCTTCAAGCTCCATCGGTTACCCATCCCACGACCCGGAGAGGTGCTAGGATTGGTGGGACAGAACGGTATTGGCAAGTCCACGGCCTTGAAGATTCTGGCGGGCAAGCAGAAGCCGAATCTGGGGAAGTACGCCAACCCGCCCGACTGGACGGAGATTCTTAGCTATTTCCGCGGCTCTGAGCTGCAGAACTACTTCACCAAGATCCTGGAGGACAACCTGAAGGCGCTGGTCAAGCCGCAGTATGTGGATCAGATCCCCAAGGCTGTACGCGGCGCTGTCGGTGAGTTGCTGGACAAGAAGGACGAGCGTGATCTGCAGACAAAGATCTGCGATATGCTGGATCTCTCGCACATTCGGGATCGAGAGATCTCGCAGCTGTCTGGTGGAGAGCTGCAGCGCTTCGCCATCGCCATGGTGTGCATTCAGAATGCGGACATCTTCATGTTCGACGAGCCGTCCTCGTATCTGGATGTGAAGCAGCGTCTCAACGCTGCCTTGACTGTTCGCTCGCTCCTGCATCCCACAAAGTAAGTGAGATCCTGGCCAAAATCTCAACTATTTAATGCTCACGTAAATCCTTTTGTAGATTCATCATTGTTGTGGAGCACGATTTGTCCGTGCTGGATTACTTGTCCGACTTTATTTGCTGCCTGTACGGAGTGCCCGGCTGCTACGGCGTCGTCACTATGCCCTTCTCCGTCCGCGAAGGCATTAACATTTTCCTTGACGGCTTCGTGCCCACCGAGAACATGCGATTCCGCACAGAGTCCCTGACGTTCAAGGTCTCCGAGTCTGCCACCGAGGAGGAGATCAAGCGAATGAACCATTACGTGTATCCCTCCATGGTTAAGACCCTGGGCAAGTTCGAGCTGACCGTGGAACAGGGTCACTTCAGTGACTCCGAGATCCTGGTGCTGCTGGGAGAGAACGGTACTGGCAAGACGACGTTCATTCGGATGCTGGCCGGTAACCTGCAACCCGACGGCCAGGTGGAGTTGCCCATGCTCAACATCTCGTACAAGCCGCAGAAGATTTCTCCGAAGTTCCAGAACCATGTGCGCCATCTGCTGCACGACAAGATCCGTGACGCGTACGTGCATCCGCAATTCATTGCCGATGTGATGAAGCCCATGAAGATCGAGGAGATCATGGACCAGGAGGTGCAGAACCTCTCTGGTGGTGAGTTGCAGCGCGTGGCTTTAGTTCTGTGTTTGGGCAAGCCGGCGGATGTCTACCTCATCGACGAACCCTCTGCCTATTTGGACTCTGAGCAGCGTCTGGTGGCCGCCAAGGTTATCAAGCGGTAAGTCTTTAATTAATTAATTAAACCAAATCAACTTAATGGGAATTTATCCTGCCTTTAGGTACATTCTGCACGCCAAGAAGACAGGATTTGTGGTGGAGCACGATTTTATCATGGCCACCTACCTCGCCGACCGTGTCATTGTTATTGAAGGCCAGCCCTCTGTGAAGACGACGGCCTACTCACCGCAGTCGCTGCTGAACGGCATGAACCGATTCCTCGAACTGCTCGGTATTACCTTCCGACGCGATCCCAACAACTTTAGGCCCCGCATCAACAAGAACAGCTCGGTCAAGGATACGGAACAGAAGCGATCCGGTCAGTTCTTCTTCCTGGAGGACGAGGCTTCGAACTAAGACATCAGCTGAAGGATTCAGCAGCTCGTTTCCCCTCGTTCTCTCTGGCCTTTAGTTCATTCTTTAAATTCAACAAACACACAAACATTTGCTTTCAACTAACTTTTTTGTTATTGTTTTCGATCATTTGGGGATTATTTGTAATCGAATTAAAGTGAGTTTTATATACGTTTATATACAGCGAAAATAAATAGTGAACCCAAAAAAACAGCAGGAAACATAAGTGTTGTCATAAATCTAGCAAAAAATAAACAAATTTTCTTTATACAAGGCAAAAGAGTTTTCTATGGGGATTTTAAGATGGGTTGATATATCGAAAATGTATCGGTGTAACTGACGAAATGATAATTCAATTATTGAATGAAGGTTTTCAAACATTCAGTCGTTAATATGTTTTAAATATAATCAGAAATAATTGAAATATGAATTTCTATTATTAAGTTTTTAAGATATTAAACTTCTTTGATATTTATATAATACAGAAATCCATTTTTTATTGATATATCATAAGAAATTTTTCTTCTTGACTTACATCCTTTGTAAACCCCACATTAAGAATTAAACCCACTTGAAAGTCTGCAAATTAACACGTATTTATTGCACTTAAGCGATAATTACACAAAATACGCACAATAGAAATATGTAAATATCTGAATATAAATTACATACAAATTTGTCATTTCAAATATACGATCACAATCCGAACTAAACACACATACACAATATAAAGTGGGATAACAGCTACAAAACATTTATAGAGGTGTGTATAATGTACAATATATGTAAATGTTTATGGATATTTAGTGTGTATCAACGCATGCACAGCATAATTGTTAATATAAAACGCTTTTGAAGCTTCCAATTTATGCGATTTAATCAAAAATGTACATACGAAAAGGCAAATCTTTTGAATTTATACAATACTAAATTTGATCGATCTGAGAGGCTTATCTGACAAAACGGTAAGTACTATTTATAGGTAATTCTCGGAGACTTATGCGCTAAAAATTCCATAAATGTAAATGCGTCAAAAATTGACCCAAAATATTTGATAGTTTATGCCATGTGCAGTTGCAGTTTCACTTTTTTTTTAATAAATCTGAGATTAGAGAGCGATTAACAAGAGAGTTTCTTTTTGTTTCACTTTATAGTTATCCTGTAGAATTATATAGTTTTCGGTAAAAATGGACATTTATATGTCTAAAATTGAGTGAGTTGTGCTCGAGGTGAATCCAAAATCAGATCCTGTGTTTAGTTTTTACAATTCAGTTTCAGTTTCCTTGTTCTTTCACTTTTGAATCAAATTTCAAGAGAGAGCTTGGAGTTATTTTGTTATTTTAAGGCCTTTGCCTCGATCTACTCTTCAGCATATATATGTTGAGTTAAATTTTCTTGTAAATGGAACTTTTAGTGACCTAATCTTAGTGTTTCTATCTATTTGCTTAAATAATTATCGAAATCTTGCAACAGAACGTATCAAAAATAATTGTATATCATGCAGGGGAGAGATTAAAGAGTTAGAGAACTGCTGTTGAGGTAGGCATCCTTTCCTATGCATCGTCTGCACTGCCACTCATCATTTCCGACACTTCCTGGCCGAGCTCCAGGGCTTGTTTACGCAGTTTTATTGCCTGGAATTGTATACAACTCAGGTAGACTTTCGTTATTTATAATTTATTTTATTTACCTGAGTTCTGAGTTCCTTTTCGCGTGTAACCAATTCCTGAATTTGCGACATGACTGTGGCGCAGCTGCGCTGATCTATCACCCAACGTAAATAGAGATCTGGAAGTGACTCAAATCGCTGATTAGTAATTGTTAATCACAGCAACGAAACACCCATTACTCACCGCTCCATAGCTCTAAGCTGATGGGCGCCACCGATGGCCATATCACACTGGCATTGGGCTCGTAGAGGGGATTCAGTAGGGTTTGCAGGACGTCCGGGCGGTTCAGATATGACCACAAGCTCGTCGTCCGCGTGTGAACATTGAGTTCCCGTCGCTCTCGCTCTGAGTCGCACAAGAACGTTCCGTATTGCGAAAAGTGGCTATGCTCGAAGAGGAGGATTAGCAGCTGCGTGCTAAACTCGAAGCTGCAGGGGAATTGGGTGTATAGCTGATAGAGGCAGTCCAGAAAGAGCACAAAGGTGGCGCCTGAGGTTTTCTGGCGCGTTTGATTCGGAGTATAGCAGGAGTAGCGATGACGGGAGGCAAACGGATGTCCCGCCTGGATCCACTCACGCTCTATCAGCGCCTGAAGGCTGGTAATACAAAAATATAAGTAAGACTTCTCCTGAGAATGCAGTCAGGGTTAACTCACCCCCTCACAGTACGACAGTCGGGATTGAGGATGATCTGCACCAGCGAGGTGACAATCAGCGTAGAGTCCAAGCCCTTAGCACCATGCACAAGCACAGGACTGCCCTCTTGATCCAGGCACTGGGCCACCACACATGAGGCATTAAGCGAATTTAAAACCAGACTCAACCAGCCACTGCCCTCCAGTCGCGACAGCCACTTGTCTGTGCTGCAGCTTAGATCATTGCAGGCCTCTATCAGTCGGGCAAAGCTATCCAAAATGGAAGCCGGCGAGCTGACATTACCGATCGAGCGATTCACCTTCTTCCACTGCGAATAGTGGAGGTCCGTCTCCGTGTTCGATTTACCCTTGCCCCAGGTGTCCACGATGAAGCCCTTTCTGCTGCGCCCCAGGACCAGATTGAGAATGGCCTCGTCAGCCCGACAGCGCTTGATTCCTTGAATCGACAGTGGCTGTGAGCTGCGCATCAATGTGGCCTGTTTAAAAAAATGGTGAATCATTTCCATTGCATTAATCTAATCAACAATGCGGGCGTGGCTGCATTAACTTACTCCATTCTCATGCCTGTAGCTGAGCACAGGGAATCGTCCGCCGTCCCGGAACGAGGCGGAGAGCACTATCTGCTCGTCCGTAATTGCTTTAGGTACAATTAGCGTGGCGCCATATGTGGCACAGACGCTGAAGTCTCTGTTGACGTTGCTGATGCGCCACTCGCAGGCAATGGCCCCGCTGCCACCGCCACCCAGTCCACCTTGGAGGGCGTCCATCGCATAGCCGTTCTGCAGGGGATGGGGAATGCCACCACTGCCAATGCCAGTGCCCAGTGGCGTTGATGTCGACGTTGATGTTGACGGCATGCAAATTGTTATGTTGGCCACATTCGGCGAGGAAACACCGCCCATGCCCACACCGCTGATGAGCTTGGCAAACTCCAGCTCGGGCCTGTGTGTGTGTCAAGAAGAAGAAGGAGGAGAATGAGGAGGAGGAGGAGGATAATTGAATTGTGGCCCATTGGCTGGCCCTGCCTACGCCTCACCTAAACATCGTGTAGCCGTCCTCGAGGATGGTGTACATGGGCCTGTAGAAGAACGGATACAGCAGCTCGGTGTTCTGTATCGCACTGAGCGCCTCCAGCGACGTGGCCACATTGAAGAACTCCTTGGCACTCTTGATCTCCAGCGAAATGATGCGCAGGTCCTTGCACTTGAGCGTGATGATGCCGCCGACCACAATGTTCTGTGTCAGGCTGGGCTTCTTCTCCACACAGTCGATGTTCTTGTGCAGCAGCTGGAGGGGAAGGAAATTCAATTAGTCGCTGACAACTTTACGCTCCATTGGAGCCGAAGCACACTCACCCACAGCTCCTGGCTGTTCTCCTGGCGTGCGCTCAGCAGCAAATGATGTCCGGTGATGCATAACGTCCCAACCGTTGGTGCACCCCCACTTGTTCCTGTCCCCGCCTGCCCAGGATCATGCAGCAAGACGCCGTCCAGCTTGGGGGTCTTTATCAGGTCGGCGAATTCCATGGCGAACCCCCGACAACAACCACAACCACCACCCCAGCAGCCGCTGCGGGGTGTCCAATTTGATTTCGCTCACACTAATTAACTTTTAGCATCGTGCTTTGCCTGGCCACCAGCCAAACCCCGGCTCCTGCTTCTGCTCCTACTTCTGCTTTTGCCACTTGATTGCTTCTGTTGTCGCCGCTTCCTGACCTCCTCCTCCTGCTTCTCTCCCGGTGTTCTCCCGCCTTCCTCTCACGTTTTTGAACCCAGCCGCTGGTGATGGCTGCACGGGCGCTGGCTGAGGTTTGGGCGGATTTTCCAGCACCGCTGATCGGTGGCAATCACGTAAACTCTTTCCGGGCAATTGATAAATACGCTTCACGCCCCCGCTCACTGCCCAGATTGCATTTCTTTCTTTTCTGTTTCCCTTCCGTCCGACTGTTTTTGAAGAGCTTTTGCGCCGGTGTGACCGTGGCGAACTATTGCGAAAAGCTGGATTTTGCGAAATGTTGCCACAGAGGAACCGTTATTTTGAAAGAAACTACGTTTGTAATAAATTAATAAAAAAAATAACTAATTTAAACCTTTATAAAATAATTATTATCTATTAAAATCAAGATTTAATTTGTTTTAATATTATTCATGCAAGAATTAAAAGTATCACTCAAAGATTTTGTTTCTGAGAATAAAGCCAACATTCTTTCACAGCTTCTTTATTTTATTTTATGTTATTTTTATTTATTACACTAGATGTAATATCTTAAATGACCCAGATTTCTCAATGTTGCATTTTTGTGGTGCGCGCAACAGGTGGCTGTGACGTGAAACCGCAAGAGAAGCCATGGAAATGCTGCTGACAACAATGCTCGAGCTCCATCTTAAGCCAACATCTCGAACTTCCGATCAGTAGTTCGTTGATTGTCTTGTTTAACAGACGACTCTGCCAGCCAGCCAACCAGCCAACCAGCCGATCGGGATGGAAAAGTGTCGGGCCACATCCAGGATACTGCTGATTGGAGCCGGTGTCTCCGGTATAGCAGCCGCCACCCGGCTCCTGCAGAACAACTTTTGCAACGTGCAGATCCTTGAGGCGGAGAACCGCATCGGTGGTCGGATAAACACCATTCCGTTTGGGGATAATGTCGTCGACATGGGCGCCCAGTGGTGCCACGGAGAGCAGCGAAACTGCGTCTACCAGATGGTGAAGGATCGCGATCTTCTGGACTTTACGGGAAACTTTTTCAGCTGTGTGCGTATGGTGCGGTCCAACAAGGAATTAATTCCGCTGGAACTTGGCCAAAAGCTGTATGGCATCGCCGAGATGAGTGTGCCAAGGGATCCCATGGGAGAAGGGGAATCCGTGGGCAGCTACCTGGTTGAGCACTACTGGCAGAAAATCGAGTCGCAGATGCCTGAGGTAGATCGGGAAGTGGCCAAAGAAGCGTTGGAATGCTTTTCAAGGCACGAGAGCTCGGTTTTGGCTGCGGATAACCTGTTCGAGGTCTCCTTCCGGTTCCATTTAGAGTACGACACGTGCAGTGGCGACCAACTAATCAACTGGCGGGACAAGGGCTATGCGAGATTCCTCCGCTTTCTTATGAATGTCAGCGAGGATAAGCCCGAGGAGCTGGGGTTACTTGAGGGCTGCGTCCAGCTGAGAAAGAAGGTTGTCAAGATCGAATTGGTCGATCCCGACAAAGTGAGGGTGCATTGCGAGGATGGAGAATTCTTTAACGTAGATCATGTCATCTGCACTGTATCTTTGGGTGTTCTGCAGGAGCAACATGAACGTCTCTTCACGCCGCCCCTGCCAACGGCCAAGGTGAATGCTATCCGAAGTCTCGCAATGGGAACCGTGGACAAAATTTACCTAGAGTTTCACAATCAGCCATTTCCCAATGATTTTGTCGGTTTCTTTTGCTTGTGGCGGGAGGAGGATCTGCAGGAGCTCCGTGCCTCGGAGTTTGCTTGGCTGGAGGGCATTACCGGCATCCACAAGATTAAACATCAACCGCGCTTGCTGTTGGTCTGGATCGGTGGTCCGCATGGTCGCCGCGTTGAGTTTCTCACGGATAAGAAAGTCCTCGAGGGCTTGCAGTGGCTCTTCTGCAAGTTTCTGAACTTTGAGGTTCCGCGGCCTCACCGCTTTCTACGTAGCAAGTGGTTTGCGAATCCAAACTTCCGCGGCAGCTACAGCTATAGAACGACGCGAACGGACAAACTAGAAACTGGTCCCTCGGATCTGGCGTCGCCAGTTATGGGATGTGATGGTTATCCCAGACTGCTTTTTGCCGGTGAAGCCACCAGCCAGAACCACTTCTCCACGGTTCACGGCGCCACGGAGGCGGGCTTTCGAGAGGCGGATCGATTGATTGATTACTACAAGTCGTGTTCAACGAAACAATGAAATGCAATTCATTGAAAATTTCAAAATTATTTTATATGAACGGGGAATTGTATTGAAAATTTATCGTTATTACTAATATCATATATGTATTCTTACTTCAAAATTATAATAAATAGAGCACTTTTTAAATGGTTTTCTGTAATTATTGGGTGTTATGAACTCGTAAAATCATTTTAACGTTTTTAAAAACGTTTTTCGTTGCAGCGTACAAGTTTTAGATTCAAGTTCCATCGAAGCTTAATTTAAAATTACCGCAAAGCTTATCGATATCGCCATCGAAATCGTATTCAATATATCGTTACTATCGTAAGTACTCGGGCCCAGCTGATTTTTTGACATAACAAATAACAATTTTATTTAAAAAAATGCAAATAATTCGAAATTTCAGCCGCAAACTTCTTAAACACCAATACCTCTGCCCGTCTAGGGCGACCAGCCTGTACTTCAGCACAGCTAAAGGTAAGTCTTCACCGTTTTCATTCACAAATCCTGCGCGGTATAAAAGATTCTTGGTTGTTCTCCGTCAGATGCATCTAAAGAATTGCCTCTGGCTCCTGGATACCAGCCCAAGCCGGTGGAGGATGCCTATTGGGAGCAAGAAAAGCGCCGGGCGGACCTACCTAAGCCGAAGAACAGTGCCTGCAAGCGTGGAACCTACCGAATGCTGCTCCCGCCGCCAAATGTCACCGGAAATCTGCATTTGGGGCACGCTCTAATGGCCACCGTCCAGGATGTCATTGCTCGTGAGCGCCGTCAGCTGGGCTATGAGGTGGACTGGGTGCCAGGCACAGATCACGCTGGTATTGCCACCCAAGTGGTGGTGGAGCGGACCATTGCCGCTGCACAGGGAAAAACGCGTCAGGAGCTCGGGCGGCAGGCCTTTCTGGATGAGGTGTGGCGCTGGAAGGCGGATAAGGGAGCCGGCATCGTGCAGGATCTGCGAAAACTCGGCTGCAGCCTTAACTGGGAGCGAGAGTACTTCACCATGGATGAAAAGCAAGCGCATGCCGTGAACGTGGCCTTCGAGCGACTCTTCGACGAGGGTCTCATAGTCCGACGCAATTCCCTAGTCAACTGGTCCACCTCCCTGCGCTCTGCCATTTCCGACATCGAGGTCGATCTGCTGGACATCAAGGAACCGTTGGAGATTGCCGTTCCGGGCTACGAGCGGAATGTGCTCTTTGGCCGCATTTACGACTTTGCTTACCGTGTCGTTGATGGCGAAACATTGCCAGATGGCAGTGCTGAGGAGATCGTGGTTTCCACAACCAGACCGGAGACCATTTTAGGCGACGTAGCAGTCGCTGTGCATCCGCTGGATCCGCGCTACAGCAAATATCGAAACCGAGAGAAGGTTTTACTGAAGCATCCCTTCCGTGACGAAACCATACCGCTGATCTTCGACATTGCTGTGGATCAGGAGTTTGGCACTGGAGCCGTGAAGATAACGCCTGCCCACGACAAGTTTGACTTTGAGGTGGCCACGCGTCACAAGCTGGCGCCTCGTCAGGTGTTCAGCGAAACCGGTCACGTGACGGACACTCATCCGGAGTTCAACGGCAAACTACGGTTCGAGGCGCGCGAACTGATTGTCAATAAGTTGGAGGAAATGGATCTCCTCCGCGAGGTACGTGCCCACAGCATGCAGCTGCCCATCTGCTCGCGTTCTAAGGACATCATCGAGTACATGATCCAGCCCCAATGGTTCCTCAAGTGCAAGGATCTGGCTAAGGATGCCCTCTCCGAACTTCAAAGTGGACGGCTGCAAATCCTGCCGCCGAGCTTTGAAACCGAATGGGAACGCTGGCTGCAGGACAGTCGCGACTGGTGCATATCCAGGCAGTTGTGGTGGGGCCACCAAGTGCCCGCCTACCAGGTGACCGACTCCGCCAAAGGCACCAGCCACTGGGTGGCCGCTCCTAGCGAAGAAGACGCTCGTAAAAAGGCAAAGCAATTGGTGGGCAGCGATGAGTTCACACTGACACGTGATCCCGACGTGCTGGATACATGGTTCTCCTCCTCATTGCTGCCGTTCTCCGTGGCCGGCTGGCCTGATGAGAGTTACAAAGAGCGTTATCCCCTGGACTTGATGCAAACTGGTCACGACATTCTCTTCTTTTGGGTGGCACGCATGATGATGATGGGCCTGAAGCTAACGGGCGAGGCGCCCTTTCAGAAGATTCTACTTAATGGCATAGTGTGCGATGCCCAGGGCAGGAAGATGTCCAAGAGTCTGGGTAACATTGTGGCTCCCCAGCAGGTGGTGCAGGGCGCCAGCTTAGAGGTAGGATTTTACTTTTATTTTTTATATACTTCTCTTTTATATGTTACTATCCATGCAGAGCTTAAAGGCAGGTCTGGAGCAGTCCTGCGAGGCGGGAATCATTAAACCTGAAGAGCTGAAGACCTCCACAGCTGGCCTGATCAAAATGTTTCCCAAGGGCATTCAGGAATGCGGCACAGATGCCCTGCGCTTCACCCTGATGAGTCACAACATCAAGAGCCATTTTATTAGCTTCGATGTCAACGCCTGTTACACCAACAAGCTGTTCTTGAACAAAATCTGGCAAGCAATGCGGTACACAATGGGCTCCGCCAAGGGATTGGGTGTTTCTCTGCAGGATTTCGAGTCGCTCAACGCAGTACGTTTGGGGCTGTGGGATCGCTGGATCCTTGGACGACTGGCGGAAACCTTGTCTATTGTCTCCGAAAGCTTCATCAACTACAATTTCCATGTGGCCACAGCCGCTTTGAAAACGTTTTTCTATCAAAATCTCTGTGATACTTATTTGGTGAGTGTGTGAATCCTTAACCTATTATATTTTCTTAAATGTGGTTGATTTTCACCTGCAGGAGACCACCAAGACGGCCATAGGCAACCGCGAGGACAGCGCCTACATCCATGTGGGCACTCTAACCGCCTGCCTTAGCTGGGGCCTGCAGGCCATGTATCCGTACACTCCATTCGTGGCCAGGGAGCTGCTGCAGCATGTGCCATTGAGTATCGAGCTCAATCTGTCCGACTTCCGAGACCAGAAGCTGGAGGATGAGGTCAACGAGATGGTCAACATCTGCCAGAGCGTGCGACAGGTGAAGAGTCGCAACGAGATCAGCAAGCGCCACCATCCGCATCTCACTTTGTTCGCCCAGAACGCCGAGTCTCAGGACATCCTGCGTCGCCACTTGCCACAAATCAAGGTGTTAACGCGCTGTGAAGAAGTCGAACTGGAACTAATGGATGAAAATGCGAATATCCAAGAGAAGCAGAACTTCTTCTCGACGGCGGGTGCACTTTGTTCCTTTGGCATAACGATCAGCAAAGATGTGGATATGACTGCAGAGAAGCGTGGCGAGATGAATAAGGCGAATGTGAAGAAGCTTCGAAAGCTGGCCACCGAGCTGCAAAAGTATCGCTTGCGTCTGGACAATGAGGCCTTCCAGCTGATGGCCAACAAAGACACCAAATTGCATTTCGAAAAGAAGGTTAGTCGGATGATGTTTTCTTTTATTTATTTTTATGATTTAATTTGGTCTTAATTGCAGGTCAAGGAGCTACAGGCGGAGATCGACAGCCTCATCCGGCTGGCTGCGTAGAAATGATTGTTTAGTCTAGAAAATGCTTCTGTTGTTGTACTGCTAAATCGACTTGGTCGTTTGTGATTTGTTTTCGATTAAAAAAGTAATTAAAAATCAAAACAAATAATTAATAAAGACTGAAGACTTTTAAGAATTTAGTCATTGGATTTGGGATTTAAGTTCTTTAATAATGCCTCAAAACTTTCAACAAATCACTACGTTTCTCTTCGTTTCGGTCTTCGGTAAATTGTTCGTAGGTAGATCTTTATTTTTAAATAGAATTGTTTTAAGGTTCCGTAAAGGAGAAAAACCTACACCTGCCAGCTGTTAATTTCTATTTTTGCTTTTAACTTATATTTCACGATTGTCACTCTTTTTGATTCCACAAACTAATATCTATATCTCTTGGAAAACACTTTAGTTTCTAATTAGATCATTTTTGCTAATTACTTTCACAGACTATAACATGGTTCGTTACTTCTAAAACTTTCCAAACTATTTATTTGTCCTTCCCAGCCAGAAATATCCACTTCCGTCTGCTATTCATAAATCAAGTCTTTTATTTTCCCCCAAAAAATTACAGAATTGGACACGCGTTCTGTGAATACGACAGATAGAATCCCCGATTCGATATGTCCAGATCCTCATTGCCATCCGTGACTGTATAAACCACGAAGGGCTTCGCCGCGGTGGTCGTAGACACCAGGCCCAGACCACAGAAGCGATCACTGGCTAGTGAGACGCCTCCTTGCGTGGGCGCCGGTATAACAATATAATCCGTGGTGCACTCTTGGCTCTGCACCGAGGACGTGGCCAGCAGGGCTGGATCCACAGCTCCGACATCGTTAGTCAGCGTAAAGGAATACGTATCGGAGCTGACCTGGCTGTAGGTGATGGAGCACATGCCGGCCGCCTTGCGAATGCAGATCCCATACTTGGTATTCGCCAGCTGCCTTGTGCCTTGGACTCCAATAGAATTCAAGGCGGATGAGGCTGCCGAAACGTAGTTGAAGCTGGCGAGGGTGCCACTGCTGGGCATATAGTACTGCAGGCATCCGGCAGGAGCCAAGGTGGCCGACGAGCAGCCCAGCATGCGGATCTGGAACTGCCAGTTGCGGTTGAAGGTATAGCCCGAGGAAGTGGCCACCGAGATGGTGATGGGATTGACGCCATTAAAGTCCACATACACATGCTGGCCGGAGTTCTCGCCACAGATGCTGGGTACCTGTGAGGCTCCTCCTGTGATGGTCAAGGCATCGGTGTTGCAGGATCCATCGCCTGAGGGTGGAGCTAGTGAAAGGGAGAGAAAATCCACGCGCAGCTGGCAAATGGTTGAATCCGGTGGAGTGACCACAATGGAGCATCTTCCACCGCCCGCATATGGAGCCGGGTAATTGCTATTGTAGAAGTAGGTGTTGTTGTACGAGGTACTTGCTCCACATGTCCTTTGATCTGTAATGGGATATGAACTTTAGATTAAATGCTACTTATTAATATTCCTGAAGTTACTTACAAATGCAGCAGATGGCCTGGGCTGTAATGGAGGAGCAACTGCCCGCCGCCACGCCGCTATTGTCCGTGCATTCACCATTGATTACGCAGGTTCCTAAGAGTAGGTTGTTGCCCGTGCAAATGTCGTTGGAGAAACGGCCAATGGTGTAAAATGGAAACCCTAAAAAAAATTATAAAGGTGTCAATTAAAGGGCATTACGTGGAAGAGGGTTCTCAACAAGAACTTATTGAATTTTATTGCGTTATTTCACCATTAGCTGCCCTTTATTAGAGGTTATAAAACCCTAAGAGATAACTTAAAATTGTAAAAAAAATATATATATTACAGTAGATGTTCTGTTAGTTCTTTAAGTAAAAGCTTTAAATTCAAGTCGATTTCCTTGGACACTTCTAAATATTTTAGTCCATATTCCTTTAAAGAATTAAGAGAAATTTCTTATAATAGTTTTGTGGAACTCTATAAAGTCCGAAAACAAACGATTAGCACTATTATAAATTGAAATATTAATAAAAAATCAAATTTAATGACTAAATTAGTATTAACGAATACATTTAAATGCCTAGAAATATTAAAGAAAAATTTACTTCAATAACTTAAAGGATCTCATTACTTAAAAGGAGGAAGAACTAAATATTATACGAAATTTTAAAAGAAAATGCTTTTGAACAGAAACATAGTATAGAAAATATCCTTTAAAATCATTCAAGTTATCTATTTATATTTAAAGTAACGAAAATTAAAATTCATTGTTATATCCTTGCTTTTAATGAAAATATAAATACCCAAACTCTATTATATATTAATTCCCTTTTTTTTTTAATTTTCAGATCCCAGTGCATCTTATTGGGGTTCCCCTGCTCATAAAATGCAGTGCGCAATTGGAAACCTTCACTAGCAGACCCCAATAATGAAGAGTTTTAGGGCACGAGGACGGCTAAGACTAAAGAATCCACCTGCGGCACTTCATGCACAGTGGGTGATAATTGAGGCATGACCCACATACTGCCACCACGATGGAAAACAAACCGCCGGCACTCATCCGGCATGATCTTGGATCTTAAAGCTGCGATCTCTTCCAGTTTAAACTTACAGCGAGGATGTCGAGAACCGCTGCGGGCCAGCCCAGTGGAGGAGTTCTCTTCCACATCATCGAGGAGTGTATTATTCAAAGTCCGATTATAGCTTGGATTTGGAGTTAAGACCAAGCTACTGGAGGGCCGTGCCGCACTGTGAATGCCAACAATGTAGCTGCTGAAGAAGATGGCCACGAGGGCCAAAAGTCGCGAGGAACTGCTGCCGTCAGACATGACGATGAATGGATGGATCACTTTCGGTTTTCACTCAGCTTAGCTGGAGGCTGGAACGGAGCTGGAACGGATTGGAGCCCGATCGACAGACACTGAGAGAGAGACGTCCACTCGCGCGTGCGACACAATGGTGACTGAGTCGATGGATATGCGAGTTTTGGGGGCACAGTGTGCTCCATGCCAGTGGCCAGCGCAGGTGCTAATTGAGAGAACCCGACGCGGCGTGCATTGTAGCCAGGAGCGGCTTGGGGAATTCTCTGAAATGCACATTCTTTTTTATTATTTAAATCTTAAAAAATATCTATTTGGATTGAAAAATAGTAAGAAATTAGAGTATTATTATTATTATTATTTCGTGTGCTTTATTTCCTTAAAAATTGTAGTTCCATTAAAGCTAATGTTACATATTTTTGTTTTTACAGAGTTTTAGCATGTAACTAAATTTTAGTTCATGGATTTATAAAATTTTTATACATTTTAATGGGTTTGTTATTATATTTATTATAAATTTGTATTCAAATTCAAATGTTAGCTCTTAACTGTAAATTAGTATAGAAAAAACCCAACCTATTTATTAAATAATAATAATAATAATTAATTAAATTATTAATACTCCGTGGAACTCTAGATTTCGCTCCTGTCCAGAGATCGTGTGAGGCTTATTTCGTTCGGGCGGGAGAGAATGTGGAGCACTCACGCATAGGAAGTGGTCAGTTGGGCGGCTTGTTCCCCGTATTGGCTTTATTTGTTACCCGAATTTACGCGTATCGCTTCTGGACGACAACAAACCGATTTTTTTTACTGGGCGAGGAAAGTGATAGAAATGCCTGGCACCCAATTTTGCGTGGTCAGAGCGCACGCGTGCAGCGCCGCATGATTCTGCCTTCACCGGATTGCCGGAGATAAAAGAAAGTGTCGATCATGTTTACCCGGCGTTCTGTAAACGCGCTCGTCTAGCATCTTCTTTCCGCTCGAGCGACTGCCATTTTGTGGCTATAAATAAAAATCGAAAACGCGTTTGATTTTCGGTTACAGATGATGTAACGGTACAATTCGCCTGAGTTGGCAACGCGACATCGGCCGCGGCGCGTGTGTGTAAGTGCGCCGGTGATCGCTGCATTTACTAGAACGCGCCACGCACGACGCCAATTAGCAGGATCACACTAATCACCGACTATGCCGTTTACTAATTAATGATTAATCTCAAAAAGAAGGTAAAAGTGGATTGACACTTGGATTGTTTTTCAGGGCAAAGCGTAGAAAGTAGCAAGTGTAGCGCAAGCCTTCGCGTTGCCAACTGCCGATCTGTTAACAGTCGCTGTTAAGAATCTATTAGCTTAAAATTTTGAATTGCACATTTTATTTGTTAAATTTAACATGTTTAATCTTTATAAATTGAAACGGATTTAAAATAGATTAAAAGCTACTTGTAATTTGTGCACTTTAAAAAATTTTTTTAGTTCAATAATTCTGCCTAACAAAAACATTAGCCTTATTTAATTTTCCATAACTTTTAAAGTTCTTTCACGCTTAAAATTTTTCTCCTTTTTTTTTAATCTTAAATTCTTTATGGAGTTTAATTATAAAATTTCCTTTTGTTAAGTTTACAGCAAATGTTGCCTGGCTTTTTATTAAAACAATAACTAGCAGCTAAACGCAGAATAGAAAAACGAAAAAGGCGATCCTAGCGTGGATCCTACTCAATTTCGATGATGGCTCCCGCCTTGGCCAGCGCCTCCTTCAGCTTCTCGGCCTCCTCCTTAGGTACATCCTCCTTGACAATGGTCGGGGCGCTCTCGACGAACTTCTTGGCCTGCACCAGATTCATGCCCTCCAGCAGGTTCTTCACCTCCTTGATCAGCGCCACCTTCTGCTTCTCATCGAACTTGACCAGCTTCACCTTGAACGAGGTCTGCACCTTCTTGGGCGCCGCCTCCTCCTCATCCTCGGCGGGAGCAGCACGTGCCGGTCCAGCGGCGAACTGAGGGGCGAACGCGGTTTCGGGCAGGTTGAGTTTCTGTTTCAGCAGCGTGCTCAGTTCGGCGACCTCCAGCAGATTCAGGGCGGCAATGTTATTGACTATGCTGTCCAGCTTGGGATTCGGTGGCTTGGCTGCTCCCTCCGGCGCCGGTGGCACCAGTTTCTCTGCTGAGGAGACGGCGGCAGCTGGAGCAGCAGCGCTGTACATGCGTTGCAGGCGCACTTGGCGGGTGATCTGGCGCAGGGCGAGGCGAGTGATCTGCATTTTGCTAGTATCTGTACGTGGGTAGTTCAAGTTTAAGTTAGAATATTGATAAACTATCACAATTTTACGATTTACTTGTGGATTTCGGCAAAGGTTATGTGAGCAAATCAGTGTTGCCGGGTTATGTCCTCTCATATAAGCTAGCTTTTGTACAAAAATAAGCTAAAAGCTAAATATAAGAAATAAATGCTAAAAAACATGCTATAACAGAGAGTTATTATTATCATTAATTTTTAAATTAATATAGGAAAAAATTAACTAGATTTTCTTTAAAAACAGCACAACTTAATAATTTAAAAAATCTAGATCTAGTGGGAAAATAGCTAATAGCTACATAGCTAAGGCCAGCGGCATCTCATCACAGCTGTTTTCTCTAAGCAGTTTTTAGTTGAAGCAAGCAGTTCAAATTAGTGGTGAGTTCTCAAAAAAGCTAGATTGAGAAAAAAGTTAAAATTAACGAAAAATAGCTACAAGAAACATACATCCATATCATATTTTTGTTTTTTTTTTAATTTTTTATTATAATTAATTTGAATGTTAAAACCCCTAATGCAAAATATTTAAATTTAAATTTAAAATTAAATAATTTTTTTTAATCCGCTATTGTTCTATTTTTATATAAGTAAATAAAACTGGCAACACTTTAGCAAATGTAATTTAGCAAATCAATGTGACCGTGCGCTGGAACATACCAATCCTACGCAAAAATACCAAAAAGGCAATCGGAAAAAGACCGTTATGAGTATTTTAATTTGAAAATAACTAGTGGGTAGCTTTAAAAATATGGTAAGTTCGATCCGCTTTGGCATCCACTATATGATATAATGATACTTTCTTGGTTGGGACTTATTGCATAAAAAAATATCCTTGTATTGGCTGGGATTCTTCGATCGTTAATTGTTATAATCTTGGCTTACCAGTTATCGAAGTCTCCTCCGGATCAGCAATATGGGTCAAGAAGACCCAGAAATCCATATATTGTAGTTGGGGCTATCACTGTAATCACTGCACTAAAGGTGTAAACACGAAGGCTGCCGCCCACAGACTGAGGCAGGTGCGAGGATTGTGCCTCTATTTATATCGGAAAAGATTAGAGCGAGAGAGATAAATAGAGAGAAAGAGTGAGAGCGAGAGAAAAAGAGGGAAAGATATAGAGATAGTTAACTTGTTCTCTCTCTGCAACTCTGTCTCTTTCCATGAATAATTATATCATATATATCATAATTATATCATATATCTGCATCTAACTCTCCCTATCTCTCCGCACCTAACTCTCTCTCTTTCTTTAAATCTATCTCTATCTCTGCGCATCTAACTCTCTCTCTCTCTCTCTCTCTCTCTAAATCTATCTCTATCTCTGCGCATCTAACTATCTCTCTCTAAGTCTCTCCGCATGGATCTCTCTCTCTCTCTTTCTCTTTAAATATATCTCTATCTCTCCGCATCTAACTCACTCTCTCTAAATGTATCTCTTTCTCTCGCCAGCTCTCAAAATCTATCTCTATCTCTTCGCATCCAGTTCTCGCTATCTCGCTCTCAGAGACTCAGCGACTATAAATAGAGGCATGATCCTCGCACCTGCCTGAGTCTGTGGGCAGTAGCCTTCCTTCGTGTTTACACCTGCAGTGCAGTGATAATAGTGAAAACTTGTAACTCCAACAGCATTACTTCGATTTCTTGGCCTTCTTAAGCCATCTATATAATTTGGAGTAATCTTGGTTAACTGGAAGCCCAAAAACATACGGAAATAAACCATAGATGGATCATAGCCAAGTCAGCGGTGAGAAAGAGAAGGTAAGTCCCAGCGAAGACTTTTAATCCAAATATAAATAACATCGGAAGAGAAAATGTATTTTTTCTTTGATCTTATAAAAGAATAAACCTACTTTTCAAATATATATCTTTAGAATTCAGAAACTTGTATTTATTGTATGTAAATCAATTTTTAAATTTTTAAAATTAATATTTATGTTTCATGAAGAATGTTTTCAGTTACAAAGTATAAACCTTAACATAGTCAATCACCATCTGACCCTCGGCCATCCAGTGGTCACGATGTCGCTTGATGCTATTCCAGAAGTTCTTTTGAGCCTGCGGCGACTGCTCGTTCCATTCCTTCACCACGTGCTGGTACTCATTGAACCCACCCACGCTCAGACCAAAGGTTATGTAGAACTCTTGATCGAAGGGCGCCAGACCGGTGCCCTCCTCCAGTTTTTGGGCATTCACCAGGCGCTGGCCGCCGGCGGTTGTCTCGCTGAAGGCTCCCTTGTCGCTGCCTTGGACGCACCACTCCTTGCCATCGACCAGCCAGCGCAGTTGATTTGGCGTCCACTCCAAGGTATAAATGTGGAAGCTATCGCTCCAGTCTTCGGAGGTGTCGCCGGTTCCAGCTCTCAAGCAGCTTTTCGCGGAACGAAGGGGCTCATTTGCATACAGGACGGCGGCGGCATATAAATCCAACATACGGTTGGCCGGACGGGTGTAGGCGATCCTGATCTGGCCGGACTTGTAGTCGCTCATCCCGTAGACATGGTTTTTCGGCTGCAGCCAGATTTGTGGCGTCACCCAGTCAGCTCGCGGCATCTTGGCTCGCACCTCGACGCGACCGTATTTGAAGGAGAAGGACTGCTTCGAGGTGAACTGGGCGGTGACAACAGGTGGTAGGCCGTCCCTTATAGTCCTCCCGTCACGGACGCAGTCGTGTGTGTTTGCCGACCCCGTACAGACATGGTCATTCAATGATAAATCCAGTTTTCCTTCCGGTCCCTTTTTGTAGAGCTTCCGCATAGTCGTTGTGGCGAGAATAGCTTGGCTGTTCTTCAGGCACAAGGTCTCCTGAGCATCGTCAACATATACATTGAACTCAAAGTCGGGCTCTCCAGAAAACCTTCGCTCTGCCAGCCACTTGTTGGGATCCAATTTGGTGCCATTAAACTCATCCACAAAGACCAGTTGACCCACACACCGAGTGGGGGCTCCATTCACCTGGGTTTTGGGACTCTGGCATCCGCCCATTCGTATGTCCAGGCCCGGATCATCGGGCGAACTCCACGACGTACCGGGATCAACGGGCACTGGCGGAGGTCGCGAAGTGTTGTTGCCACTGTAGGAATTCACCACATATGACCCGTCATCTTCGCGATAACCCAGTCCATTGTAGATAACGTACGTCCAGTAGTAGAGTATGTCGCCGGGCTTGAGGGCAGCATTCCGATCCCGGAATGTCCAGCGACCGTTCTTCGCCTTCACAATATCCCGGGCCCAAGTGCCGGCCTCCAAGCCCTCCATTTCCTCGTTTAGCTTGCCGTGGAATGCAAACAGTGTGATTCCCTCCTCGTGCGGAATGGAGACCTCGAATCCCTTGGGATAGAACACCTCGATGTGGGCCTTGGGCACCTCATAAGCCTGGACAACACCAAGGATGAGGAAAACGAGGGGTAGCAAGAGGAGGCTGCAGCTCCAGGCACCGGCGTAACGAGATGCATCCGCCATGGTGAGAATCGCGATCGTAACTGCGATGAGCGGTCAGACAAGTCGAGCTTGAGAATCTCAAGCTTATCAAGAACCGGTCTCATCATTGTCATAAACAAAGACACGGCGAAAAAAGCTCTGTCATGTGTAATATATATTTTTCTATAAATATTAGTGTAAACAAATCAAAGATTATAATGTAATCAATCATTGAGATTATTTAGTTTAACATTAAAAGATTAAGAAACAACTAAATAAAAACAAAAAGTGTAGAAAGTAATTAAATATTAACCTTTTCAATAATTAATATAATATTTTTTTCTGTGTTTTTAAAAAGTGGGAATTTCACAAACGTTGTAATAATAATTAATAAAAACAGATGAGACTTGAGTTTATTTTTGTGACTCAAAGAAAACAGTCACCTTTTTGTCCCAGATAAACAAACAAACAAGGAAAATTAATAAGAAACCACTCAACGTTTTATAAACATATATTCAAAGCTTTTTAAAAATCGCGCCCAGCTTAAAGAAAAAGTGGCAGCTCTACGTACTCAGCTGTGCACCATCGATGATTTTGCTGTAAGTATATCGAAGTAGGGTATTAATGGAGTACATAAATTAACATACCAGTAAAGTTCTTATTTCATAAGTTCCTTTAAGCAAACTTAAAATATTCCGTTTTCAATTAACAAAACTAATAAACTACATAATTCAAACAACTTTGCTTCCATTATGACCTGAAATAAAACAAGTTTTTTATTTGTTAGCCCCATTGAAGGGTATCCATTAATCGATACATTAAAATAGCCAATAAGCTCGACCAACCAGCAGGCGATGAAATTCTGAGTTTTGTCGTGTGCTTTTACCCGAGTAACTTCGTTCCTGACCGAAAAATTTGTAAAAAATATCACACACACAAAAATTAATAAAAAAAAAAATGTACGGTCTTTTGTAGAACACGATTTACCACAAAAAGACAAGACACGGGGATCGAGACTCTGGGTGCGCGATTTTTTGTGGTACGCCTTTTCTACGAAGTGATTGTAATTAAAAACTCGGCCAAAAACGAAACGCAACGCTACGAAAACAACCAAAGACAATAAAAATATAATCGCAAGAATTCGCAGCGTGTGTGTGTGTGTGTGTATGTGTTGGTGTTAAGTTGTGCCAAAAAAGAAGAGGAGATAAACAAAAGAACCATTGGAGGACCGTGTTGTTCTTGTAAGTCATGTAGTTTTATGTAATTCGTTGTTTTCTTTTGTTGTTTCTTGAAGGGCCAAACAGCTGTGGCGTTGCCAGATAGCTGAGTATTTTATGTAATCTATTATCTTTCTTAATTACTTCCTAATTGTAGTGCTTTTATAATTGTTACAGCATAAAGGGGGGAATTATTTATTTTTCTGCCCATTGCGGGGGGAGGGCCATGTAAAATTATCGATGTATCGATTGCAACAGATGGGCTGGTCAAGATGGCCAGATGCCAAGCAGCTGTAGCCATATCTTACCTTATTATTTTTTGTTTTTTAGTTTACTAAAAAAATCTTTGCAAGTTTTAATATAATAACTATTTTTGTTTAACCAAAAATGAAATAAGAAAATGTATTCTTAAACTGCCATACAATTTAGATATTTAATATAACAATACAATGTACAAAGAAGTGTTAATTCAAATTCATTTTCGGTTCACTATTCTTATCGATGAAAACACCGATGTATCGCCTTGGAAAACATCGATTGTGACAGCGATGTTGTTGTAGATCTAGTCGTCGCTGACTAGCGGAAGGGACCGCAAGCTCGGGAAAACAGGAAAAACTGAAAACAAAAAACACAGGCCCCTTTTTTAGTCAATTTGGAAATGAAAATTCAATCGAAAATAGTGCAAAAATAGTTAAATTGTTGTTCTACCGAAATTTTCAGTGATGTCGAGAAATTAAACGTGCTAAATTCGTGTGAAGTGTTCTGAGCTTAATAGAAATCCAAAATTAAAGCGTGTGCATATATCCTTCAAAGGAATTTTCGCACGAAAGAGCTACCCATCATCTACGTCACAGGCTGCGCGTGTACGTGTGAGAGTGCTAGTGTGTGTGTGTTTGTGCACCCCCGGAAATGTAACACGCACACTGGCGCAGTGGGAAAAACTTGCACCTGAAAGTTTTCATCGTCGTCGTGTATCCATCCGTGTTTTCCCCTCATCTTCGTGCGCCTGCTCCTTCTCCTGCTGTTGCGAAGAGAGGCAAAAGGCATTCGGAAGGCAGTTAAAGGTTAGTTTTTTTTCGCTTTTTCAGTGCCCAGCACAACACCTGTCAAAAATTGACATTTGAAATTCTTGGCTTATTTGCCCCAGTTTTCATCCAGGGCTGGCATTATCTACCGTTAGGTGCGCGCAACTGTGTGCGTGTGTACGCGTACGAGTGTTTGTGTGAGCGAGTGTGCGTTCTGGTTCTGCGAGTGTGTACGTAACCAATTGGAATTGGGGCAACTGGCAAATACGGCAACGAATCGGCGGAGCAAAGCAAACGCCGCAATAAACCCCTAAAAATTCTCCAACCCCGTGAAAACGCGAGAAAAGCTGGGCAAAAAAGCTGAAAGCTGCTGCTGCTGCAACTTGGCCCAGTTACTTTGGCTCTAATTGCAGACGTGATAATAGAAGTGCACACTAAGAACCGAAACAGGGGAGGTGGAAAACGTAAGAGAAACGGCAGCGGCACACACAGCATAAAGCATACAACAAACAAAAACAAACTTCGTTTGCTAAAGGGGTTTTCAACCAAATTCTGTTTGCAGATACTAAACACAGACACAACTAACTGCATCTCGGCCAGAGATGAGCGGCTCTTCCCACTCTTGAGAGTTGGTAAACAAAGGGCTCGCTCGCGTTTTCGGGGTTGGCAGTAGGTTATAAACTGGTTCTCAAATTAACACTTGCCCGCAATCAGGGGTGGGTTTTTTAAACGATTTTTCTTGTTACTTAAAAAAAAAATAGTATCCCCAAAAGTTTACCTTTAAAGTCAGTGTTGGCTAATTTATTCATGGTAAAAAATTTAATTTGTGACCAGTTTTCTAGGAAGATCTAATCAGATTTCATAACTAAAGAAGTTTTGTTAAAATAAGATATTTAAGAATCTATTAGCAAAAATTTTTATTAAAATAGTTTATTAATTGAACTTTTGGTGTTTATTTAAACTACAAATTATAAAATCTTTTCCTTTTGAAAAATTAGTAAACTATAAAAATGTCTCTAATATTATCACCATTTTAATTTAAAAGCTCTTATTTTTGGCTATTTAAAAAAATTTAAGCAATCGCTTGCACCTCTTAGCTCATTCGTGACATTTTCGGGGAATGCCCCGATATCGAAATATCGCCCCATCTCTAGTCCAATCAAATCGCATCCGTCGTCGCTCTCTTGAAGCTGAGCCAAGCAGTCTGTGCTTTTGGCGGCACATTACACTTGTTTACTTTTCAAGTGTGTGTGCGAGTGTGCCACTGTTGTGTGTAGGTGTGTGTGTGTGCCACGGGGGCGTTACTGTCATTGTTGTTATTGCTGTGCGTTCGTCGTCGCAGTCGTCGTGTCTTCTTCGGCTATTTTTTGGGGGTCGCTTTCGTCGTCTCGTTTGTAGGGCAAAATTATGTATTGATTATGCCAGCTTTATTTTCCTTCTGCCCAGGACTTCTTCTTTTTCTTTCGGGAATGGAGCTGGAGTGGAGCCTGATACTGGGACTTGACTGGGGCACCTGCGGTTGAAATTTTCATGCCCGAGTGAGCCATTTCATTGGAACAACGATTTTGTTGTCTCCGCATTTAACTAATTAAGCCCCCTGCTGCCCGTAGTCCGTCCGTACACACTGGCCTATCCCCCCTTTTTGTTTTTCCTCCGAACAATAGACGTTTTCCGGTCGCTCAGCCCAAAATGAAGTGCGTGTCCAGGGACGGACGGCGGACGTCGGCGGTGAGCGCTAGATATTGGATATTGTAAAACACGGAACGAAAATATTGGGAATTTTTTGTAGATTGATTTTATGATTTTTGGTTAGAAAGAAATTTTATAATAAGGGAGATATCCCTTAAGGGTGAGACCCCAAATATATCCTCGAAAGGTGCGCATAAGTATGCTATAGAATGTTAGACCTTGAAAAAAATTTTTTTCTTGAGTCATTTGCCATTTTCTTTTTAAATTTATTTAAAAAATATATTTTATATTATGGAGCTTTAAAATTTATATCAGTCTTATACACAATATACAAAAATTATATGCCAAAAGTAGTTTTAAAAGTCTGTTGTTCCGTAAATAACTAGGTAACCTACTAATTTATGATTTGTTTAATTTTCTAAATCTTAAATCTTGGTACCCTTATACAAGAGTTCGTTTTATAAAAATTATTATTCATTACTTTTGATTAAAATAGTGTCTTTCAACGGTATTCGCTGGTTATTTCGATCAGAAGACTTTGTTTTTATTTTAATTATATTATTAATTTAAAGAAACCCTTACCTCTTTCTCGAATTTTCTTTCCGTGTATATATTATGTATATTTCGTATGCAAAAACTGGGCAGCATATTTGACCGACATTGGGAACAGCCAGCAGCAGAGAGCTCTGAAAAATCATTTGCCCTCGGGGGTGGCTTTGTAATTGGAAAAGCGATCAATTGTAATCCCCCCAGCAGTCTGTTTTCACTTGAATAGCGCTACAAATTTAGAACCCGCTACCCCATTATCAGGCCATATCTACTCGCATTTATTTATTACTCATGCACAAAATACAAAACGCAAAAGTTTAGAAAGAATAACAACAAAAAATAGTGTGTGTATTCAGTGCTGTCGCTTGCCAAGACTTTTTTTTTCGTATCAATAATATGATTGATTGCTGTTCAGCTGTATTGTTTTCGATGTTTCAGCCGTTCCCGCAACACGCACTGCACATTTTATGGCCCATTTTATCGCGACGTTTTCGCTGTTAGCCCGATATAAGGAGAACGTGGAGCGATAGTACCCTTTTTTGTTGGCCATAAAATTTGGGTCGCCATTAGCAATGCCCTCTTGGCAATCAGTCAGTTCCTTGACTATAAACCGAGCTTAATTGGAAACTGGTCTTTAGGTAGGAAGTAAATAAATAATGGATTTATCCTTTTGTTTATTTTTTAAGAATTCCATGTGCTTAAATATATGATTTTTCATTTCTAAATCAAATTATATTTTTTCTGTCCATTATGAAGCAATAATTCCGTATTTATAGCCATTCGCATCGTTTTATCCCGAGTTCATATAATAAAAACTGCTATAAATGGCTTGACTTTGACCTATTTAATTGTGGTTACTATAAACTTGCTCAGCTGACCTCATTTTTAGCAAAGCTTAATATTAATATTAGCTAAGAGTGTGCAACAACTCATTTCACTTTCAACTTTGTGAAGAAAATATTTAAATTAGAATGATTTTGTGATGAGCTGGCGACGCGACAATCGGCCAAACGGTCAGAGCAGCGGCAAAAATGTATTAAGGGTTTTAAAAATAGGAAAATAAAAATTAATGTCAAAGAGCTATTGCTGCCTTGCCGCTGCTGATGTTGCTGTTGCTTTTCTCGCTTTCCCGTACGATTTATTTATTTTTAAACGCAATTACGTGCGGCTCTAAATGCTGGGCTGTGAAAAGAGCAGGGGGCTTGTTTCCACGAACGCATGGCGTTGACATTTTAAACAAAAAAGCAGCAAGTGTTCATCGGAAAATATGATGAACCTGACGTCGCATCAACTATTTCAGCCCAGCTAACATTTCCCTATCTCTCTTGCATTATCTTTTCATTTGCCGCCACCGATTGATGTTTTGGACACGTGGATTTTGAACCCGACTCCCACCTGCTCCACTTTCGGTATGCAGGGCATCTAGGGCAGCAGCGGAACTGAGGCGCAGCGGATCCGCCCAAGTGCAGCCGTAGAAAGCATCGGTGCGGGCACCATGGACTCGCTCAAGTTACCAAAGGGTAAGTGTGTGTCCACCTCAGAAAATCATAAAGAGTTGTCACGAGAGATTTCTGAGAGGCTTTAAATGCTTAAATGCTGTCACAGTTTTTACACGTACACAAAATTATAACAATTTGATATGTGCTCCTCAGCTAGCACGTTTTGCTTTTGTTATAAAAATAGGAAAAGATAAGAAATAGCTAATTTACCCAAAATCAAACTGATAAGCCAAGTCCCCGAAAAGTATGTTTATGAGTCATTACAAATGTTTAGAAGCGTAGAAAAAATTATAGATTATAAACAGTAATTATATCTTGAATATAAACAAATTATCTTACAGATAAGAGTCGTATTTAGGCTTTAAGTGGGGATTAATAGATATTAAAAGGTTTAAGTAAAATAATAAACACAGATTTTTAAATAAAATCTTGTAAGCTAGAAATGTAGACATTGAAAGGGAAAGGCATGCCAAATTGCATTTTAATTTTAATGATAAGATAGAAAACAGGTTTATTTTCGTGATTAAGAACGGAACAAATTATTTTAAACGCATCAAACGAGTTAAATAATTTAAAATTTGCTCTTAAAGTAAAAAAATTACTTCTGACTACCAATGATTCGTGCAAAAACTGAATGTTCCCAGTTTTAGCCTTTCCACTGAATCAATCTCATAAAAATTATTGTCACTCTTGACAGATTCGGTTTGGAGCCTGTGTCATTAGCTCTCGAGCTAGAGTGTCAATTTTTTCAATAGTATCACATTTTCACAGATTTGTATGTCAAATTATTATATGTAATAGATATATTATATTTTCCAGTCTAGTTTCGCTTTCGAGCTTGAATAGCTCGTCACTCGTCATTCATGAATTTTTCGGGTTAGTGTTAGTAGTTTATACACTTTATTAGTTTCGAAATTGTGAACGTCAAAAACAATGGGACAGTCCCGTTCTTCTTTTAGAAAACACGAACGTGAGATCTGTATGTATATTTACAAACGTAGTCTAATAATGATTTAACTCGTCCCTTCCACTCCACAGCGAACAGTGCCACCAGCAGTGCCAGTGGCAGTAACAGCAACCTGTCCGTCTCTACATCCGCGTCTGCATCCGCCGCCACATCGCCCACATCGTCGGCCAATACGGCGGGCGGTGTTAGTAGTGCTGGTGTGCCCGGTGCCTCGAAGTCGCCGCCTGGACTGAGCAGCAGTACCACACCGATCACCGTGCGTTTTAATGCCAACGAGGAGTCCTTGGATGATATCCTGCAGTCCTTCCATCACAACAAGCACAGCCCCAGCGGTGGAGCGAGTGGCGGTGGTGATGCCTCACCCACCTCCCATATGCTTGGCATGAAGAACAACGGTCTGGGCCTGAATACAGGCATGGTGGTGGGCGGTGCCTGCGACTCGCTATCCAGCAGCCCCTCGCAGCCTCAGATGCAAGGTGGCGGTCCATCGCTCTTTGGTGTAAGTTTTTAAATCGTGATTTAGTATCTAGTGACACTTCTGCTCTGGAAAACCTTTAAGGATTCGGTTTATTCTTAATGATAGATTCCGAGAGCCTTCTTTTCATTTTTTGCTAGCTTCAGGGGATTCTCTTCAAGCCCAAGTGGTTACCTAATCAACAAGCTTCTCTTTGGCAAACTGCTGAACTAGAATCTAAACGCTGTTTGGCAATGAACTCGATACATTCGTTTCCGTTCTGTGCCTCCCCCTCTGGTATCCACCGCAGGCTTATCTGTTGTTCCGATAAAAGGCGGCGTAAATTATGATTCATTCTCATCCGTCGCGAGTCCAAGTTTGTCCGCAATTAAACATTAATTGTACAGAACGCGCCGGCATACGTCCGCCGATCGTCAACGGGTCCGTTGGTCACCAATTAGCAATCCGGCTGGCCAAATTAGTGAAGCACTTAGCTTTTGATTTCTGCATTTCACTTTTTAGCAGCCCAAATTGGGATCGGAATTGGTTTATACTTTCGTTTTGTGTTTTTAATTTGTTTATTTAGCTTTTTCCCCTGCCAGCGGGCAGAAGATCGCGTCGCGTGTGTGTTTGTCATTCAAAGTGTGAGCTATTTTTGTGGGCCGGGCCGGCATAAATATGTGACCGACACAACGACGTCGACGACGACGGACTGTTGCAAACGCAGAACGCTTGCCAAAATTTGCAACAGATGTGCCGCCGTCGATGGGCGATTGCAAAATCCATTTGGCAGTATTACTCACTGTTGCAAAATGTTCTTTTCTTTCTTGGTTCCACACTCCGTCTCCCCTACGATGCCTTGGCTATGTTTATGATCAGCAGAACGACGAAGTAAATCTGCGCAACAATTTCCTGCAAGGCGGTGGCTTCTTTAATCGCAAAAGGTGAGTGCCACACTTTCCTAACGGGGGTCTTCTCTATATTTACAATGATTTTGATAATAATAATAATAATAACGATGTTGATGTGTGTGTCTTGTACACTAACAGAGTCCAAGTGTGTAGTTCAGAATCCGCCGTAACCTGATTGTTGTTGTTGTTGTTGCTACATATGCGTCATGATTCAAAAGAAATACATTTACATTTACATTTATACATAGCTTAAATAAAAAAAAAAGTAATCAGAAAGGCATGCATACCGGCAAATAATTTAAGATTTGGTTTTATTTTCATATCGCTCCCTCTCCACTCATATATAATTTAATTTCGATACATATCCCTGTGGCATTAAATTTGGTTTGTTTTTTTCCTTTGTGTATTTTTTATTTCTTGAGGGTTTACCAATTTCGAACTTCTTTATGAGGCACAATCTCCTGTGTATAGTTTGTTTATTATATAGTACTTAGGGTTTAGTTATCAAGGAAGTTTTTAAATATTTTCGAATCCCTCATGCACTAAGCAAACCAGGATATTCCCGTATAGACTTTCCAGTCCCTCAGGAAGTAAATATATTTTGAAATACAACTTCTTGACTTTAAATATTCTATAGATTTCCTTAGGAATTAATACTTGTTTAAATATATTTTAAAATACAAATATTCCTCTATAAATTTCGTGTTTCCTCTATTCGGCGTAGGTTCGTTGACCGTTGACCCTTACAACAAATTACTTTGCCTGCAGTTTGGTGACTTTGATTTTGTATATGCTTATACGTATATATTTTACCCGTATTTACATACATATATCCTGCGCCACTTGTGCATTTTTAATGCATTCTCGGCTGCAGCCGTCTGCCTATGGCCGTAAACTTGCCCGGCCGGCACGAGGGTCTTCGTTCTTACCCTCTCTCTATGGTTGCTTTGTCACCAACTGCATTTACCCGCCATAGCCATTGCCGCCATGCTTGTTGTTGTTTGGAGCATCTGTGGAGTGCACTAACTGGAGGAGGATCTGAATCATCAGAAGCGGTGGCAGCCGTGGTGGGTGCTTTGTTTATGCTGCCTACTACATGCAACATTTCTATTCATGCCCTGTAATCGTAGGTGGCGTAGAGTATGTGCGATTTTGGAAAAATTAATGCTCAGGGTAGACCTTGGATTTTAATGCTAGAAGAAACTTCTGGAAAATAGGTCATTAGTCGTATTCTAAAAGGTTAAAATCTTCTAAAGAAGTTCAAAGTGAATTGTTTTAATTTTCGAATGACCTAGAAAAACCTCTATATATTTTAGTAGCTCTTTTAAAGATTTCAAATTTCATTTCGTATTTATTCCTTTTTTTTGTGATTACCAAGTAAGTCTTAGTCGGGCACGCGACTTAGGTGTTGTTAATTTTTTGTACCATGCCAGACCGTCTGCAACTTTTAGCTCAAGTGCCGCCCCGTCTGGCTGAGTGGGCGGTACTGCGGGGGTAGTGGTTGTGGGGGTTGGGGTTGGGGTTGGGGTTGCTGAATGGGTCTATCGTCAACGGGACATCAACGTCACGAGGCACGTCCCGGCCGAGTTTTGTTTTTGTGTATGCTCTCCGTTTCCATTTGCGGCTTTTCCTCGTTTCCCATTTTAAATATTAACGAGAAGGAATGGTAACTATTGCAAGCCGAAATTTAAATACCCTTAAATCATCCAGAATTTATTTTAGACACTGAAAATAGGGGGTATATCTGTGGAATACCTACCAATTGAACTACTGACATGTCTAGATTGTCTTTCCTGGTGATGCTTAAAGAGTTAAATTAGCTTCCCTCACAGCTTTGTAAGATTATTGCCCCATTCTCTACCTGAGATGTTACCTTCATTCCCATTCCCCCTTGTAGATATCACCACCTTCCCTTCCTTTGACGTCATTGCATCTGATTTGCTTTATTGATTTTCGTGAGCTGATATCGTATGCACGTATGTATATGTATATATCTACAAAGTAACGGTCTTAAAGATAGCTTTGCTGTCAGATTTTCAATTTGGCCGTCCATCAGTCTTAACTATTTTGTGTCGCCTCGTTTTCACAGCACTCTGTATGCACGTAGAGTTGCCTCTGTATTCCTCGATTCATTTCCGTTGCCTTTTTAATTAAGTTTCGAGAGCTAATTGCATTTTATAATTGCATTTTTCAACACTGTCCCGTGTCAGCCTCGTGTCGATGTTGTTGCTATTGCTGCTGCTGGGGGTAGCTTTGCCGTTGCCTTGCCGATGCTCTTGTTACGCGTGCCCTTATCAAACTGGTTCCAGACTACAGATACCCAGACCGTCACAACCCCCACAATCCACAAAACAACCCATCGTACACTGAAAGAACTACAAGTTATCAAGATGATATGCTAATTATTTTAAAAAATTCTCCAGTAACCATAGCAGACTCTTGGTTACTTCAAATACAATAATAATTCCTGTTCTGATTTTATAATAAATTACAATAAATTACAGTATCTGTATATGGTATATTATTTTGGATCTGTTAGATACACCTTCTGTAATTTATAATTGAAATATATCATTATAGATTATCTATGAAAATGCCGACTTCAAAGTCGTTTCTTTCTGTGTAACCACCTCCTACCATCAACGTTGTTGCTGTTTTTTATCTATTTACACTTGTACACGTTTTTTGCATGTTTGTTATACACACATTTCATCATCCTCGTTGTCGTTGTCGCCATCATCTTCATCATCAGCAGCAGCAGCAGCAGCAGCAGCAGCAATGTCATCTGCAGCAGCTACCAGGCACAGCATCCCTGGCGTAGTGGCACCTGCATTTCGCACTCCTTAAGTTATTCCCATCATCATCCTCACCTCAATTGCCTGTTGGCTAAAAAATTTCCATGCAATTCCATGTCGTACTTGGTGGCCTCACAGTTTGGCATGCACTGTTGTCCAATCAATTAGCGTAAGCGTGTCGAGCACAAATACAAACAACTAGGGGCAGCAACAACAACAGCGTAACGAATTGATACACATTTGAACTAGTTTAGTCTTCTATTAGCATACATACTAGGTACTCTGGTATACTCTCTCTCGTATTTACCCCTTGCCGCCCACCGTGCCGCGACTTAAGCCACGTTTTTGTTTTGGTTCTTTCGGTTTTCCTTTCCGTTCTTTTTGGGCCATTTCTAATAGGCCTTTTTGTTTAGAAAACAACAACAAAAAATATAAGATAAACAATGTCCTCTCAGTGTCAGTGCAGCTACTAAAGAAAGTGTTGGATTTCCCTTTCAATCGAATATCATCAAAGGATTTAAGTGTGCTAACAAACCAAACTAACAAATCCAAAGATATACTAAGCTGCCGCCTCTTCTAAAAGCTAAACCTTCGCCAAAACAAACAAGAAATATATAATTAAAAAACAAAACAAAAATAAACTTCCTAAGCGTACAGCAACTTGAAATTTTTCATTTTGATTGGATGTCGCCAAGCCACCACCAAACCACAACCACCAAACACCACCACCAATTGCCACCCACACCATTTGCCACAGCAACAGCAATCCTACACCACAATCGCCAACAACAACAGCAACAAATCTGAGAAAAAACGAAAATATTGATTTAAAAGAATATAAATAATACCAAAGCAACGTCCGAGTAATATAAAGTAATATAAAAAAGGAGCAATTTAGGATTTGAGTATAGCTAAGAAAGCAGGTTTTTAATAATGGTTAGGAATAGCACGAAAATTCAGATAGGTCCACATCTAACATATTTTTCTGAAGAAGTTTCCAAATATAAATAAGGGTGCCACAGATATTTCCGCGCATTTTTCCAAAATATTTTTCTAATTTTTTAGAATACATAATTTATAGCATACATTTTGGCATCTCCTAATCGCTTTCATATCCTATTTCTGTGGCAACCGTACTAGTCTGTTTAGGTGTTCTAAATATTTTAGTGCCTCATTTATACATTCGTGAAAATGTAAGTAAATCCCTAATAAATCCTAAAAAAATATACAGAATTTGCTTAAGGCCACAACAAACTCGAATATCCCAAAATAATTCCATAGCCTATTAATCCAAATACTTTTATCAGTTGTTCAATGTTTCGTTTATTGATATACATATATACTTTTAATTTTCAAACGCCGGGCGGCAATGGGTTAAGCGAACGAACACCAAACTAATTGCATTATGTGTACCTAGACTAAACCGAATCCGAAGCAAATCCTTGAACAAATTGCTCCTTTTTCATAATGCAAAGAGTACTGAACCGACTCACAATATCTCAGAACCCAAATTCATCCACTGAAATTGCCAAATTGTTTGTAAAAGCCTCTTCATCTTGTTGTCCCTTCTTCCTGCAGTTGCAGCGGCCTGCCGCCGAATCTCAATCTCAGCAAGCCGCCCCAGCTCCACCAGCAACAGCATCAGCATCAGCAGCAATTGTCGCCGAACCTGAGTGCCCTGCATCATCATCACCACCAGCAGCCACATCCGCAGCATCGCGAGGGCGGAGGATCGCATAGCCCCTCGTCGCCGGTGGGAGGAGGACTTGGTGGTGGCGGAGGATCGCCGTACAACGGCTCACAGGCGGGCTGTAGCAGCGGTGGCATCTCGCCCATTCCCCAGATGTCGGGCGTGTCGCCCAAGTATCGCCGCAGCATATCCTTCCCCATCAAGGGAAGCTCGCCAACGGCCTTGTACGGCGGTGGGCATATGGACGGCATGGGTGGCGGCCACATGAACATACCCACGCTTTCGATAGGAAACGGGGGCGGAGGATCCGGTGGTATGATCACAGCGGGAGCCACTGGCGGCGGAGATGCCCCTTATTTGGGCAACAGCTATGGCAACATGATGGCGGCCAACGGACAAATGCACCATGGCGGCGGCTTGGAGAACTCGCTGAGCGACTACATGCGCGGAATGTCCATCGGAGCAGGCGGCATCGGTGGCAATGGCGGCGATGCTAGCAATCTGGCCCTGCTGCAAGATAGGATGCGCGTGATGGGAGGCCCCAAGCATTTGAGCGAGGCTGATGCCATGGCAATTGCGGCCAGTGGCAATGATCCCTCTGTCTACCTGAACGCCCTCAAGATGGGCTCGCCATCGCGTTTGTCGCCCCACTCGCCGCACTCCCCGATTCAGGGCGGAAATGGAGGAAACGTCGGCGATGGCACGGCCCGATTTTCGAGAAAGGTATTCGTCGGTGGTCTGCCGCCCGATATCGATGAGGATGAGATCACCACATCGTTCCGGCGCTTTGGGCCGCTGGTCGTCGATTGGCCGCACAAGGCAGAGTCCAAGTCATACTTCCCGCCCAAGGGATATGCCTTTCTGCTGTTCCAGGATGAGGGAAGTGTGCAGCAGCTGATCGACTCTTGCATCACGGACGAGGACAAGCTGTACCTGTGTGTCTCTTCGCCAACAATCAAGGACAAGGCCGTACAGATCCGCCCGTGGCGTCTGGCCGATGCCGATTATGTGCTGGATGCGACCATGTCCCTGGATCCGCGCAAAACTGTCTTTGTGGGCGGTGTGCCGCGTCCTCTCAAGGCCTTCGAGCTGGCCATGATCATGGACCGGCTGTATGGCGGCGTCTGTTATGCTGGCATCGACACGGATCCAGAGCTTAAGTATCCCAAGGGCGCCGGCCGTGTGGCCTTCTCCAATCAGCAGAGCTACATTGCGGCCATCTCGGCCAGGTTTGTGCAGCTGCAGCATGGCGACATTGACAAGCGAGTGGAGGTGAAGCCCTATGTCCTGGATGACCAGATGTGCGACGAGTGCGAGGGCCAGCGCTGCGGCGGAAAGTTTGCGCCCTTCTTCTGCGCTAACGTCACCTGCCTGCAGTATTACTGCGAGCACTGCTGGGCAGTGATCCACTCGCGGCCGGGACGCGAGTATCACAAGCCATTGGTCAAGGAGGGAGCCGACCGGCCGCGTGCGGTGCCCTTTCGCTGGTGTTAACGGCGGCGCTGGTAGGCCGCGCTGCACGACGAGAGACGCCTCCAGAGGGAGCAGCGTCACCGGTTGTTGGACGCAGCGCTGGCAGTGCCCAGAATAAACACAGAAGCAGCATCGGCAGGAGAAGCAGGTTTAGGATCAGGATCATCGGAAGCAGAAGCACCGGAAACTTCAGCACTGGATGGACGCCGGAGAACCTAGTAAATTAGTAATTTAGTAAAAACATCACAACACCACACACACGCACACACACACACTCTCAACCACCCGGATACCCAGATACCCGGCCACAAAAGACACATTTTCCCACGGGGGCTAAAACAAGGTACCCGCTCTGGGCACAGTGTCCCGGCAAAAGCCGCCAGAGTCTACAATCCATGGGAGAAGTCGCATTGTCGAGCTCCCATGGCCGACCGCTAGAGCCCTCAGAAAGCAACATAGTTTTTAGTTGAAGTATATTTTTATCCGGCAATCGGTTTTGTTTAGGTCTATATTTCGTATTAACTGGAATTTTAGTCTATTTTTTTTTTCTTTTTTTCGATGCCAGCACAGTATTTTTTTGTACTTTATTTTTATATTTCAAATTTTTTTTAGTTTGTTTTTGGGGTCGCCCAAGGCGTTCCTTAGATGCCATTTAATCTCACAAACTAAGACCACCAAAAAGCAGAAATGAAAGGGAAGTGTATATCTTCCGTGTAGTCAGCCAAAACCCTCGCAAAAGGCTATATGATATGTAATCTATATCTGTCTTAGAAGCCATTATCTTGCATGCCAATCTCTCGAGGCTAGTCCTAAAATTATAAGTGAGCTGGAATGTGAGGCTTTTTGCTTGAGTGATGATTTCGAAAAGAAGTTCCTAAATCGTGACAAAATCGGAAAGCAAACCAAAAAGAGCGGTTTTTATATTAAAATCCCAATTTATTGTTTTCTCCTAGTGCGTATATATATATATAGATATAGATATATATATATGTATATATATAAACACGTATATACACGTATATATATTATATGTATACTATTTCTATGAGAAAGACTTGCAATAAGACAATATGATGGCGAAATGTCAGACATTGCAGTGCTATTTCTTACTCGACGGTTTGTTTCGTAACCTAAAACAGAGAACACCATATCAAATCGATATATAAACACATATATATATATAATTTTAAATGCGATATATTCTTCATAGACGCATTTTAATTTTGTTGTTGCAATTATTATAATTCTTGAAGTGAAACATCGTATATATTTGTCCAAACCCAATATATGCGATGGTTACCACATGATGTCAAACACGTTGCTATCCTCCTTTGATTACAGAATGGCTTGTGAAAATCGTAAAGAGCTGCACAATTAACACTTAAATTTTAAAACTAAAGCCAAAATCAGCATTGGCTTACCTCAAGATTTCAACATTTTAACCATCTTTACACTACGATTTTCACATGCCTTTTGGTTCACATGTAATGCTTACTCTATTGAATGGAAGTAGGTTAAAGCGATAAATCAAGTAAAACGATTATTCATACACTGATAAATTGATAGATCTATACACTGATAAATTAATAAATCTATACACTGGTAAATTGATATACAGATAATTCAAGCAAAGCGATAAATCAGCACACTGTTAAATTGATCAATCGATTGTCCCCAATTGATTCGTTCAAAATCGACACTCAGCGAAAAGCGACGGCTCATTTTTAATTTTAAAATGTAGTCATTATATTACACACTAACACATCCTGATGTTACACACGCTCATACACAACTACACCGAATGTTAATGTATACACTGAAAAATTTGTTTGCATTTGTTTGCCACAAGGCATGCTATAAAAAATAATAAAAAAAAATTATTATATAAACCGTAGGTAACAACTAGAGTTGTCGATCAGTCAAATTGCTTGTGTTCAGTATTATGATTTATTTATGATTTTTTACGGTCATATGTTGCCTTATTTATTTATAAATTGTTTGTTTTTTCGTTGTACAATTTATGCCTATGTTTCGATTGCTGCGAGAGCGGGACAAAGGGCTTATCTCCCGTTAAAAAATATATAAATAAATATATTAAACCAAATATATCTGTAAAAAACAATTTTTATAAACGACATACACACATCTATTGAAACTATGAATACTTGTATTAGAAAAACTTTTTATATAGAAACTTTTTGTATAAACTTTTTTTATTACTCTTATGGTTATATATATATATATATTATATGTATTCAAAGTTAGTTTAGTCCAATAATAACTGAAGAGGCAGGCGGAAGAAGCTACGATTAATAGACGTGCTAATAAACCATCTAAAGGAAATTTAAATAATATATACAACATATGTGCAATACTAATTCGTATTAATAAATACCACAATATACTGTAAGCGATATGTATCTGTACAGACATATAAGCATGAATGATATAACTGCAGTCGTATAACCCAAAGTAGTCAAATATTACGATCTGCGATCTCCGCTGCGTTAACTAATTTGCATGCATTTTTGTACATGCGATCGGAAGCTCTCCCCCAAATCGGAATCAGAATCGGAATCCTATGCAAAATCAAATGGAATATCTCTAGACTAAGGGCAATACCTAAAGGAAGTTTATCAAAATGTAAAGCAAATTTATTTTGTAACTTGTACGATTTCGAAAGCAAAACCAAAATTTGGTGCGGTGCATGAGGCAAACTACGATATTTTTTCTATATGCTACCAAAAGAAGTACTAAACTCTATTGAAATTAAGAAAATCAACCAGACAGGAAAGCCCAGACGCTTCGGACTTCTACCAAATATATTATAAATAAAAAACGATAGTCAAATCTATTAGCAAATTTTTGCTCGCGCTTTCTTTACAAGAAAAATAATAAAACAAAAAGCAAATTCATGGTCACGCAAAGTTGTAACTCAAGTTGATCGCGTGGTACTTTCAAAAACGAAAAAACAAAACACGTTTATAGCAATTTTTCTAGAATTTTTATATTACAATGAACTCAACCAATATGTATCATATATACTATATATATTATTTTTTTGTGAACTGCAAAACAAATTAATTAGCATTAGTTTGTTTTCGTTTTTATATTTTTTGTTAATTCTTTTTTAAATACTTACCAAAATAAACGTGTATTAAATGCGAAAGAATCTACACAAAGACGAATACCAATAAGCCCCAAATTAAATATTATCAAATACATCAAGCAGCCTGCTCTATGTAGTGTTAAAGACAATTTTTGCAAATATTTAAACAAACGCGTTGTTCTAAAACTTTCAAAGTAATGAAATGCTAGTCTTTAAAAAGACAAAATCTGTTAAAAAAAAAGAAAAAAACACAAGGCGGAAGCGGAAACCGAAAGGCAAGCCGCTTATCGTTAATCGGTGAATGGCTATCTATCGATAACCCTGTGTATGTCATGATGGTGTTTTTTAAATGTAGTAAAATTTAATATTTTATAGATTTTTATACTTTTATATAACATATATACTTTATACTTTAACTGTTTACCAAAAACTTAACGAAAATGTTACAAAAAACGGCTAAAAAAACTTTAAGTGTGCTATAAAAGAAGGTAACTTATCAAACAAATATTTTACTGTACCAAAAACGTTGATTGAAAAGCAGAGAAAACTCCTTACGGCAAACCGCTCAATGTTTTTGCCGCTAAGGAGGTAATAGCTTTTAGGAATCTGGAATCTTGTGTAGCGTGCTAATATAATATAATAAATAATTCTAGGCAATCAGTTCTGTTTCGTTAGGTGTATTCGGTTTCGATTCGATCCCCCTGCGAGTTCCAAGCAAAGACATTTAATTTTTAGCCCACTTCCGAGCTTGAATTACGGATAGGAATAAAGTTGGACTACTGACCGATTTAGTTCGATAGAGATTCTTGTTATAGGTAAATGTTTATGTTGATTTTGATATGGATCCTAGTGTTATATATACCAATTACGGAAATGAAAACTTGTACGCCTAATTCTTAAATATATTTTTGTATGTTTTGTAGTTGCTAGTAGTTTCCTGGTAGTTTTAATATAAAAACCAACTGCGTTGAGACATTTTTATACTTTGTTTATTCTTTTTATACATATACATATTATATATTCTTAATAAAATATGACGACAGAAGTAAATATTTGATATATACACTTTATACAAAACAAAAAAGCAAAAAAACTGAAAAAAAAAAGTTTTTTGAAATTAATAAACGGACATAACGTGAATTGTGTTTTATTTATTTTTATATATATATCTTGTATGTACTTTTTTATAACAACTGTAAATAAATAAATCTTTTAACTTAGCTGAAACCACAAGAATAAACTGTTAGTACATACATTTAAATACTTAATACGAAAGACTCTGAAAAGGAAAAGTATTGAAATTCGAACTTATTACAAACTTAAATATGTTAACTGAACATCTAAACAACCAATTGGTCAATATGTGTTTTTTTATACCAAAACCAAAAAGGAAAAACAAACCCGAAATGATAAAAACAAATACATAAACGTAATTATATGAAATTTACACGTAGTACAATTCAATAAACTTAAAACGTAAACGCTAAACAAGTGAATATTTTTGAAAGAACCCCAGAAAATGCTTCAAATAATTGCAAACCATTAACGATAGAGAAAATAAAACCTTGCGTAGTGCAAAATAATGCAAATTAGAGTCGCGTTTTGATTTTGCCTAGTGAAACCTCCTCTCTGAAGGAAAATGGATTGGAAATACTCTGCGTTTCGGGACGGTAGTACTACCCACTATAAGTAGTAGTCGGAGAAATTTACATTATTTTTTGAGTATTTTCATAGCACAATTTTTGTACAGTGTATGGTTTGTAGTTAGCGAAAGAAGGAATGTGTGTAAACCAAACGCGTTTTAAATAGAAAATTTTTTAGTCTCCAAAAAAAAAACGATGTGAACTCAATTTCAATTTTACGCTAATTGGATCAAAGCTTGGATCGCCGTGAAGGGAAAATGGAAAGATAGAAAATTTGCAAATGACAAGGTTATTAATGAATATTAAAAAAAACATTCGGTACCTTTTAAACATAATTAATGAATTTTATAAACAACAAAAACCAAAACCAAATTGATACTGAGAAATTGTAGCCTGTAAAGCGAGTGTCACGCACCCGCACTTCCATTTTAATTTTAATTTAATCTTTTGTCGCCTTCGCGTAAATTATACAGCGATGTGCACATATGCATACTCTATATATATATAAATATATATGTACATATATATAATGTTTAGTACTTCAAATAAACTGAAATTGAGCGCCCTTACTAATGAATTCCTTTTAGCAAAATATTCAGAAACAAAAAAAACAAACCAAGCAAAGGCATATAATTTTTTAGCATTATACAAGTGAAAATATAACTGAAAAACTGAACAAAAAAATAATGATATAAATAGTAAACAAAAAAAAACAACAAGTTGGCAGATATGAAAACTATATAGTGAATCAAATAAATATATATATATACATATATGACACGTAATCTGTATGAAAACCAGAAACTAGCGAAATATTCCATATTTTATAGTCATTTTCAATAAACGTAATTTTTTAATTTTTACAAAATTAAAGTTTGAAAACAAAACAAAAAAAGAAATCAATAAAAATATTTGTAGTTTTCTAAAACCCGCAAAAATCAATCTGAAGGGGTAAACACTGATTAAAAGTAAATAATTGTAAACAGTTTCGATTTCCATGCGTGTTTTTGCTCCACAGCGTTGAAGCGTTTTCAATTAAATTACCAGAAAACCAAATACCAATGTTTAAACAAATGTTACAAAGCCCAAAATAAAAGCAGACCATAGATAAAACGTATGTACTAAACTAAAGTAAATAGTAATGACATAAATATATGTATTAGACGCATATGCAAGAAGTTCGCCCCCAACTAATGAATCTCTTTCGAAAATTGAAACTGTAATAGCAAACCCCCAAAAATATCAGCAGTACTTGCAACACAATATTCCCAAGGAAGAACGATAACGAATCCGTATAAGCTAAAACCAAACCCTAAATCCAGCAAATCAAATATGAAATAATAAATAAAATACAAAACATGTAAGCCCCTATGGAGGGAAATATACATATAGGATTATAATATACACAAGATATATTCAAAGCCCAAAGTCGTTTTCTAATGCGCCCTACAAGCATCACACTGTGCGGAAAACCCCACAATTGGCGTTTATATTCGAAAATGTGAAATTGGACACACAAAAAACACCCCACACACACAAACACTCAGTCCCTGAGGAAAAATGCAGGTTATGGAGCAAGTAAATAAAGCATAAATGGCAAAAAAGCATATATCTTCATTCAAATAAATAAAAATACTTTTTCTGGAATAACAAAAATTCTATAGTTTATTTTTTGGGGTAATATCCGGGGAAAATGTCATTTTATTAATTTTCTAGGCCTTTTTCCAGCTGATGAACTCTAGTGCTAAATAAAGAAATAGTTGTGAATATTTTCATGCATTTAAAAAATAATTAAAATATTTAATATTTATTATTTCTATCCTCTTGTGAAGTAATATCATTTTAGTCAGAAGCTTTTAAAACATTGAAATGAGTCAATTCCATATCTTTTTAAATAGTAATAATTTTAATCAGAATCGACTACAGAGTTTATTTAGCAACGTCCGTTAAAACAAGAAAGGAAGCTAACTTCGGCTCGCCGAAGTTTATATACCCTTGCAGATTGCAATTGAACTTTAAAATTAAAAACGAAATTCTAAGAGAACATTGAATGGCCGAATCTAAAATTTTATGAAAATATGTTGAGAAACAACTGAGTTATGATTTTTTCTATTATTTCTCTGAATGTTCCTATGGCAGCTATAGGATATAGTCGTCCGATTTTCATAAAATTTAAATCGAAAGACTAACTGCAAAGTTTCATTCAGATAGCTTTAAACCTGAGGGACTAGATTGCGTAGAAACGGACAGACGAACAGACGGACATGGCTAGATCGACTCGGCTGTTGATGCTGATCAAGAATATATATACTTTATACCCTTGCAGGGTATTATAATTTCAGTCAGAAGTTTGCAACGCAGTGAAGGAGACATCTCCGACCCTATAAAGTATATATACAGCATCGACAGCCGAGTCGATCTAGCCATGTCCGTCTGTCCGTCTGTCCGTCTGTCTGTCCGTTTCTACGCAAACTAGTCCCTCAGTTTTAAAGCTATCTAAATGAAACTTTGCAGTTAGTCTTTTATATACTCTCACTCGTACATATGTCGAAACGGGCCGAATCGAACGACTATATCCTATAGGTGCCATAGGAACAATCAGAGAAATAATAGAAAAAATCATAACTCAGTTGTTTCTCAACATATTTTCATCAAATTTGAGATTTGGCCATTCAATGTTACCTTATAATTTCGTTTTTAATTTTATAGTTCGATTGCAATCTGCAAGGGTGTATAAACCTTGGCGAGCCGAAGGTAGCTTCCTTTCTCGTTTTCAGTTGGTCAAGAAAAACGTGACAAAAATGAATTTTTCCATAAGACACTGTAAATACATACAAAATACAAAAATACAAAATAAATTTCAAATTTCAGATCTGGTAGCATCGAGGGTGTGTCACCCACCTCGAGCGGCCCCAGTCTTTTATCCGCGCTGTCGGCAGCCGGCGCAGCTGGAGGAGGTGCCGGCGGAGCTGCAGGTGGCGGAGGAGGTGGTGGCTCCGCTGGCGACAGCATCAGCAGCGGTGGCGGCACCTGGAGGCTCATCAAGGGCAAAGTCTCGCAAACCATAGAGGAAATCAAGTCTGCCAAGCATCCAACGCCAAGCTCATCAACGATACCTATTATCGTGGCAGACCCGCCATCGACTGGCTGGAGTAATCCTGATCCCGATTCTGACACCGAGTGCGTCACCGTGAATACGTCCATCAGCGAGGAGCTGCCCCTGGACCAGGAGCACAGGCAGAACTCTGACTCGGACGTGGAGGCCGAACTGCTGCAGCTTGACAGCAGTAGTGTGGGCAGCGGTGACGTTGGAGCAGGTGCTGCCATCGGATCGGAGCGATCACGCCTCCGTCGGGGCCTTGCACACATCCGGTCCAAGGTGAAGGCCAAGCAACAGGCGTCTGCTGCCATGAATAAAAGGGATCTTGGATCCGGTTCCAGTGGCACACTGCCGCAAGCAACGCCTTCAGGGCGCAGCGGCTTCCTTCGTCGCAGAAATGTGGTGGAGGCGGGCAGTGAGCCGTCCACCAGCCAACAGGCGGAGATACCCATTGCGAGCGGCAAGGCCAAGAAACGGGGCATTCTGCTGGCGCGCAAGGACGTGGAGATCGAGTCAGGCGTGGAGGTGCTCGAGGATATGATACCCGCGACGGTGGTGGAGAGGGATTTAATGCGGGAAGCCAACAAACCTCTATCGCCGGATGAGCAGGATGCTGGCGCCGTGAACAAGGAGTCGGTGGGTGCTCTTTCGCTTCCCCTGGATTCAAACGTTAAATCCCAGGCCAACCAGACCCTATCTGTTGGCAGTGGGACGACAAAGTCGTCGCCCGATTCCAAGCAGAGCATCTTCTCCAGCCTGAGCCAGGTCAGCGTAAAACGATGGCGGGAGAAGCATCAGGGCGCCGCGTCCTTCGCCCTGCCCGTTCTTCTCTCCTTTCTCCTGCTCATACTGATGATCCTGCCGGTGCCCGACTTTCTGCGTGGCGTCTTCGCCACGCTGCTTTTCTTCGTGGTGGTGGACAGTTGGGGCAGCAGTCTGCATAGGCTGGTGGAGCACCTCCTGCTGACCACACACCCAGAGCGAGACGCCTTCATGATACCGAACTACAGGGACATGCCCATTTGTGAGATACCAGCTGTGGAGGAGCACAAGACGATCAAGACGTACTCGGGCTGGATGAACGAGATCAGCACCTACGATCCCAACACGTTCTCCTTCACCCTGACGAGATCTGTGTATGTGCGTCTCGATGGCTGCATCCTAAAGATGTCGGGCACAAATGCCAGGTTACCCAAGCGTCGCATGTGGAACGAGCCGCCCATCGATCGCAACAAGATCCTGTTTACGGATCACCGCTCCTATGACCTCAGGGACTGCCGCATCGAACTGCTGCCATTGGGTTTGGCCAAGAAGCGGTGAGTCTTTTGTGGATTACCTATTAGTCCAAGCACACACTTATTTAATGGGTATATTTCTTACAGGTTCTTCAATCGCAAGTATCCCATTCAGTTGATTATTAAGAGCAGCAGGGATTTGCCCGAGGAGCCCAACTCTGGAGAGAGCAACTCCGATGTAACTATTAAGCCGGAGGCCAAGGAAACTAAAGTTGCCTTTCCTTCAGGGACAACCCCACCGGGCGTTGAGGAACAGGATAAGCAGGTGGACTTTGCGGCCACGGTGATGCAGGCCGATGTAAGTAACTAATCCCTGCCTGAATCTTCTTTATTAATCTTTTCTTGCTTCCATTTTCCTTAGTTGCAGCAACTGCGAAACACCGTTAATCCCGACAAGGAACTCACCGAGATCACCGTGCCCTGCGGCGATGAGGTGCGTTTGCTGCTCTTCTCTCGCTGCGACCGGGAAAAGGAGGACTGGTATCGCCGGTTCATGGCCGCCAGCAAAGGCCACGTTCACGAACAGGATCTCCAGGTGCCAATGGCTCGCTTTGTGGAGGACACCGATCTACAGGCTGCTGCTGCCAAACAGGCTGTGCTTCTGGTAGGTGGAAGCATCGTAAAGGTAAGTCATCTGAAAACTGGATCTGACCTACTAATAATTCCAAATTCGAAACAGTCAAAAGGCAGAGAAACCGAGGAGAAGACCGATGAGGCCAACCAAAATGAAGAATCCGAGCAGCAGTCGTCGGATTTACATTTTGAGAGTATAACGGAGGAGGACCTCATTGAGACGCCAAAGGACGAGAGTTTCGATGGCATGATTATGAGTGCCAATGTGGCCAGGAATTCGCCAGATTATGTGCGATTCATGGCCGTTTACCAGGTATGCACCAGGGATTGTTTAGACTATATTTTTAGTTATTTATTTTTTGTTTACTTTTATTTTTCATTTGTACTTTCAATTGGCTTTTGGTAGAAAGCTTGTTCCCAGAGTGCTATTCCCGTGACCCGAAGATCCGTTGGAGATATTTATTCCGAAAAACACCACTCAAAAAAAGTATGTTTTTTTTAATGTTTCACTTAGTTTTTTGTTCCGTATGGTTTGTGGGATTTCGGGGTTAAAAAAGCTTCTGAGCTAACGACTTTTTCTTGCAGTCTCGCCGTGCCAAACGCCAGGAGGATGAGCTGTGGAAGGGCATTGACCAGTCTTTGTTCCTGGGACCGTCCGGAAGCATTGTGTGGGCTAATGTTTTCCTGGGCCGGTTCTTATACAGCTGCCTGCACGATACTTTGCTGCACGAGAGGATCAAGGATGTGTTGCAAAAGAAACTGAATTCCATCAAGGTGAGTGATTTATTCGGAGTTGTTTTAAAAATAGTTTATAACCTTCTTAATTGACCTTTAGTTGCCCAGCTTCATGGAGGAGGTGGTGATCACGAATATCTATCTGGGGCGATCGCCGCTGCTCTGTCATCGCGTCTCCCAGCCTATGCTGGATGAGCGCGGTCTCTGGATGGATGCAGATATCACCTACGAGGGATTGGCCCACATAACGGTGACTACTAAGCTAAATCTTCTGAGAATACGTGGAAAATCCAAGTCGCCAATGAATGCCGATCCTGCGTCTTCGGCCGCTACGTTTGCTTCCGAGCATTTGCCGGATTCGCGCAGCCATATGGAGGCGGCAAGTGAAAACGTCATTTATGATAGCGATGCCGAGAGCTCCGGTGGCTCCTCGACGGAATCCGAAAGCCCACCGCCGGGCAATGCCCAGGAGAATCCAGCTGGAACTGAGTGAGTATACAAAAGGTGTTTCTCCTAAGAGACTGAATGTATTTAAAAATACCATTCCCCTTTGCAGATTCTTTCAGAATTCTCCTGGCAATGCGCGGCGCATCTTCAAGATTGTCGATCGCATAGCCGCCTCCAATTTATTCCAATACGCCACCGAACTGCCGTATGTGCAACGCGCCATGGAGAATATGAACGCGAACATTACGTTGCGCGTAGATCTCAAGGGTATGGTGGCGCGCGGCACCTTGAATGTACCGCCACCGCCCTCCGATCGGGTGTGGGTCAGCTTCCGGGCACCGCCACGCCTGTGGATATCCACCAAGCCCCAAGTGGGCGACAAGTCCGTCGACTGGTCGATTGTAACCAATGTCATCGAGAGCAAGCTGTGCGAGGCTGTTAACAAGTTTTTGGTCTATCCCAACATGGTTGACTTTTCTGTGTCATTGTTGAGCAATCCTAACCTCGATGAGGATCCTTTGGCGGCCGGGAATTGAGAACCAAACGCTAGTTGGGGATGATGATTTATTTATTGAATTTAACACAAAGTGTGAGCGAGATTTTCTAGGTTTATTTTTTGTAAACTTCAAGTTTAGCTTAGGTCTGCGATCTCTGATTCCAAATACGATAAGTAAGAGAGAATTTTCAAAAAAAAAGGACAAGTTTCAAGGCGCTTAAATATTTTTGATCACACATTCTGTTCACACTCCAGGAAACACACAATCCCAAACCAGCTTTATGGGCTTGGCTACAATAATTTACACTACTGATAATATCGGAGGACTAGTGGGGGAAGGTGAAGGGGACTTAGAATATATATTTATATAGCATATAGAATATGCTGCTAATACAGCCGCTCTGTGAGGTCATCACGACAAGTATTCCAATAGCATAATGCAGGCATATGTATCCCTTACTATTCTATATACGAACAAATACAATATACGCCCTCTATATATTTATATACACACACAATATATTCCAAGTAGCTTAGCGATAGTATGAGTGTGAATTTTAAACAAGAAAATCGAATTTTATTTGCGACATGACGCGATCCTTATGTACTTAAAGCGTTTCAACTATTTAAAATACTATATGCTAGCGAGGATAAGCGGTGGGGGTACATACCATATACATATATCCGTACGTACATTTTGCCAAATAAGAACAAAAGCTATTCCGTTGGGTTCCAATTTTATGCAACTAAGAGACAACAACTAAGAAATATATCATTTACACGGTTGTTTTTTTCCAGGCTAACAACTAAGTACTCTAAATCATTTTAGCTACAGCAAGAAACCAACGTATATATATACAATTTATTTATGAAAAAAAATACAAATAAATTATAGCGATATGCTAGCACATCTCCGAGTTCTTTATTCAAATTCCCGAGTGGTTTTGGCGCCTTGTTTCTTTGAGCTTTAAGCTCATGTTGGCATTTGGATAACATTCAGTTAACATTGGGGCTTAGTTTATAACATTTCACCTGTTATTGTTTACTTTCCAATGCTGACAGCTACAAAAAGCGGAATAAAATCTGTAAAGCAAATCCATATATAAAATTATGTTTTTTAATATACGTTAAAGGGAACATATCTCTTTTGGTGTTTCTCATAATCTAGATAGCGTTTACCTCACTTTTTAGTATTTTAAATAGGAAATTTTAATTTTAAAAATTTTAAGTGGACACTGAATTCAGCTTTATAGACCAGATAGAATATATTGATTTATTATTCTAAAAAATTTAATGCACAAAAGATTCCGTTATTAAAATTAATGATAATTTGAATTAGTGATGCTTTTTAAACTATAATGCACTCAAAAAATTATCAAATAATATAATACTGCCGATATAATATATTTGCCTCTTTTCATATTCATCCTTAAAGTGTTCAGATTGGTTTTGTGTTTATCTTTTCAAAATTTCTCGTCAAGTCTTTTCTTATTAGTTGGCGCCATTTACCGAAGCATAACCTATCACTAACCAGGTGTTAAATAACCCTTTTTATACCCTTGCAGGTATTATAGTTTCAGTCAGAAGTTTGCAACGCAGTGAAGGAGACATCTCCGACCCTATAAAATATATATATTCTTGATCAGCATCAACAGCCGAGTCAATCTAGCCATGTCCGTCTGTTGGTCTGTCCGTCTGTCCGTTTCTACGCAAACTTGTCCCTCAGTTTTAAAGCTATCTGAATAAAACTTTGCAGTAGTCTTCTATATACTCTCACTCGTACATATGTCGAAACGGTCCGGATCGGACGACTATATCTTATAGTTGCCATAGGAACAATCGGTAAAATTTTCGAAAAAATAATTATAACTTTGTCAGTTTTCAACACAATTCCACCAAATTTGACATTTGGCCATTAATTATTATTCTAGAATTTTGCTTTTAAAATGTATGAAAATCGGACGACTATATCCTATAGCTGCCATAGGTACAATCAGAGTATAATAGATCAAATCAAAATCAAATCAAAAAACTCAATTGTTTCTCAACATATTTTCATCAAATTTGAGCCGAAGTTGGCTTCCTTTCTTGTTTTCAGTTGTTGTTTTCAGTGACAAAAATGTATTTTTCTATATGACACTGTAAAAAACCCACCTACTTATAATTCCAAATTCGAAACAGTCAAAAGGCAGAGAAACCGAGGAGAAGACCGATGAGGCCAATCAAAATGAAGAATCCGAGCAGCAGTCCCCGGATGTACATTTTGAGAGCATAACCGAGGAGGACCTCATTGAGACGCCAAAGGACGAGGGTTTTGATTGCATGATTATGAGTGCCAATGTGGCCAGGAATTCGCCAGATTATGTGCGATTCATGGCCGTTTACCAGGTATGCACCAGGGATTGTTTAGACTATATTTTTAGTTATTTATTTTTTGTTTACTTTTATTTTCATTTGTACTTTCGATTGGCTTTTGGTAGAAAGCTTGTTCCCAGATGCTATTCCCGTGACCCGAAGATCCGTTGGAGATATTTATTCCGAAAAACACCACTGAAAAAAAGTATGTTTTTTTTATGTTTCAATGGCCTTCAGCACAAACACCTGAGAGTAAGCATGTGGTGGATTCTGTTAGCACGATGGTGTACTGGCAGTCCACTGAGGTTATTTCACGGATGATCCTATTGCTCAGGCTCTGAACTTTCTCGACGATCTTGCTTAATCCCTGTAATTGATGGTTCTCATATGTCATGAGGGAATCGGTGGGACTGTATAAGTTCCCCAAGTTTGAACGCTTCGACGGGTCATCGAATAGCGCGTAAAACTGTTTTACAAAATCCTTGCCAATGGTGTCGTACTGCAGATTAAGAGACATCTTGTTGGTTATCTCAGAAAACTATTGTGTCTGGGAGGGGTTATTAATTAGAATATCGATTTTATTTGTGCTGAACAATTTCAGTTACTAAACAGGTTCAAATCAATCCGAAAAGCCTTTTTAGCTGTGTATCTCAGTCTACAAGGTTTTGATGACAGTTACGACATAGATAAATAAATATTAAAAGCCACCATCAAATTGGATTTAATTTTTCTTTATTTTAATTACTTTTCATTCACGTTCAGAAATGTACATTTTTAAATTGCATTTTGCCTCGCGTTCATTAGGGATTTTTTTTTATAGTTTTTTTTGTTGTGTTTTGGGATTTTAATGCTTTTTATGCTTTCGATTTCGACTTCGATTGCGATTTTCATTGCGCGCTGTTTCCAAAAAGTACATTAATTAAACTACAGACATACGTGTATATAATATGCATTAATAATAGAGTTATATATGTATATATAGAATTCAAAAATGTACAACATTCATTTTTAACAAAAGAGCCGGAACACGCCACGGTGCGTGCTTGGGTCGGCATACGTAGTTAAAAACTCGAAGGATAGCCATAGCAAAAACAACTAAAGTTACAACTTAAGATTAGAGACTTATTAACTAATACACATACTAGTACAATGTCAATGCCATTTTTTTTTCAATATTTTCTTGTATATATATGTATGTATGGTATGGTATGAGTGCTTGTATTTTATGCTTCCGTAATGCTCCATGCGGCACACGAACCGTATGCCTCGTTAAAAGTCATCTTTCAAAATTGATTTCATGGTTTTCGCGTCGTTCCGTCGATCTCAAAATTTGTTATCTTATTTTAAGGTTTACGTTTTTTTCTTCTGTGATGTTTTTGAGTGGGTTTTTTTTTCTTTTCGCATAACAAAAATGTTTAAAAAAAGACTAAGAAAAATAGTTGCAATATTTACGCATATTGCCGTTTACTACTTAACAACTAAAACTGCTATCAAAACAGATTTACAAATAAATATTCCAAGTAAGTTTTTTCGTGGTAAAACCTCAACTACGATGATCATCATCAACTTTTCTGTCCTTTTTTACGTCCGTCTCCGTTTTGAGCAACACTTGTTCTTTAAGAGATATTCTTGAATATTATCGGTAAATGGATTATGCTGGCTATGATCTTAGCTTATCGTTAGAGTAGAGCTTGTATTAATCTGTAATTTGTTATCTGTGTGAAAGTGTAACTGTCTGACCCGTTCCATGCGGCAAATGCAGAGTAATTGGTTTCCATTGTTGTTGTTGTTGTTGTTGTTGTTGTTGAGCACGTCGCGGTGTTCGGTAGGGTGTTGTTGTATAATTTTCTGGGGGTTTCTAGGAGGGATCGTCGCTCTCTTCACTGTCACTGTCCTATTGTTTTGGCTCTTCACTGCTCTACGCGTTTACTACCTCTCGAAACAACATCTCCTTCGATTTACAGGCGCATGTCGTTGTATTTGGCAAAGGCCTTGCACAGGGCAAAGGCCAGGATAATGAGAACCAGATGGACAATGCCCACCACAATGACGCCGATGATAAGCTCCCGTTGTCCAATCAGCCACTCGGTGAAGACCTCGTAGCAGCCCTGAAAAAAAGGTTAAAATATAAATAAAGTCATAGACATAGACATACCTAGAGTTACGTACCTTCTTGTAAAAACTGTTGCTATCGCTGGGATTGGTTGTGCAGTCCTCATCACGTGGCACCAGCTTGGACACATCCTTGAGGATGCAGCAGGCATCGGGTATAGTGCGATTACCCTTGCCGCTAACCCACGCTGGCGAGGCCTCAAAATCACGATAATCAGAGATTCCACAGCAGCCAAAGTTGCTCATCAGCTGGTTCCACATCAGCGAGGTGGCATCTACATTCTCGCCCAGCGAGTAGCTGGTAATGGTGGTCTGCAGGAAGTTTTTGCTCTCGGCACGCACCTTGTCCTTGTAAAAAGCAGCCAGTCCGCCGGCCACAATCTCGGCCACCAGCAGCAGGATCAAAAAGGTTCCATACTGAAAGGGTAAATTAATATATATTATATATATTTAACTTAAAAAAGTATTTAATTATTTCTGTTTGCTTGGAATACTTGAGTGTTCGGTTGACCCAATTCGGGGGCCACTTGGTGAGCCGTGCAGAAAAATCTAGCCATTTGACCCTGAGCCAAATGTTCAGCATTTGTCGCTGGTGGTGAGTTTTGGCCCGCAAACACACACACACACACATGGCCACGGAATTCCACGGATAGATACAGATACTGAGATACTCGGATATGGATGGGCAGATGGGCGTAGGGGCGGAGGAGGTCGCAGCATGCAATGCAGAATGCTGAAGGTCATTCCTCAATGTTTTGTTGCATGTTTCGTAAAAAGCTCTTTGCGGCTTTTTATTCTACTCTCGGTTGGCTGGCCAAGAAATGCACGGAAAGAAAAAGTCAAATCTCGTCAAGAACTACTATATTGTGAGCTCTTTATTATTATTTAATTTTTTTCTCGCTGTGTAGGTAGATGCGTTGGCCTGATATGCTCGGTTTTAGTAGCCCGTTGTTGCGGCTGTTACGCCTGGCGGCATTTAATCTGAGCCAGCGTGGGCGGTGGTGGTAGCTGCCTGGCTGGCTGACTGCCCATGTATCTGTCAGATACACACATGCAAGCTCACTGACTGGCTCAGCTTCACTTAGTTTTTTGTTTTCGTTTTTTTTTTTTTTGTTTGCATGCCAAGTGTAGCGATTTGAAAGCGTTTAAGTGCGACGGCTATTTGCAATCTCTTGGCTTTTGACTTGGCTAAAATAAATACACATAATATATAAAAAAAATCAATGCTAAGACACATTAGCCATGCCATGAGCTGCGACCTTGGGATGCGCCAACCAAATGGCCTGGCCTTGGCTAATTTAAGTGCAAATTGCGTCCAAGAGGGTCGCATGCAGGTCGCGTGTTCGGCAACGGTGCGCATGCGCAATTCGCTCGCCTCTGTCATGGTTAATTCAGCTCTTGGCTCCCTAGGTAACAATAAATTGAAAATTCACCTGTTTTGTCGCTGCAATTAAACTGGCCCAAGCCAAGCCAAGCCCAGCACAGAAAAGGTGGGTGCGACCAGTCAGACTGACAGTCAGCCAACTGGCGAGTGTAAATAATGCAGGTAAATGCGATAAAATGTTTATTAATTACTGCAATCACCTGAGTGCGTACTCTCTGCCATAGAAAGTCCCCCCGGACACTTGTAAATGTAAATTATTCTTTCAAGCGAGAGAAATTACCATTCAACTCACACAGGCCAGGCCACGGAGAAGGGCTTGTCATGAGGGTCGCCTCGCTCTCGGTGGAAACCAATCGTTCAGGCATACATACCCGTATCTATGTATGTACATATATCTGATAATTTACCTATGCCCAGCTACATACAACTTTCTCTGGTGTATCTTCTATGGCTTTTCCAGCTAAAAGTCAAAGTCAACTGGAAGATGAAATCCTTTCAGACAAAATGGAAAAGTTTCGGCTGCAGGCAAACAAAAACGTTGCAACTGAAAATGCCTGGCAATCGGCCAAACTCAGTCCCCGGAGTAACTGGGCATCTTTCATTTACAATGTATCGATGATGCAAGACCGTAAAGCTATGAGCTCTGATTGGTCTCATTGATTGCAAGGGGAGAGGAAATGCAAATTTGCGACATTGCGTTTTGGGTACGGGCTAAGAAGTTGCTGGATATTGCCAGAGGAAAATCATAGCATTTACAACTCAAATGCAACATTGTCAGTGATTTCTTAGTAATTTATATACATTTAAGACTCTTATATCAAATATTAAATAAGAAAGTATAGAACTTTTCTAAAATACTTTTAGAAACCTGAGAATTTAGCAAGTTTCCCAAAAAATCTTTAAAAATCTGTTATTTTCCTCACAGAATTTCCAATTTCAGTTTCCATTGCACTTAATGTTCAATATTATTCACTTACCGTCGACAGCAGACAGCGAGACTCGCGCATAGCCCCCAGATAGCCCAAGAAGCTCATGAAGAACATCACAGCTCCGATGACGAGGAGAACATAGGCCAGTTGCTCTATGACCTGCGGCTGTGTAAATTGCTATAAATACAAATACAAAAGGAAATAAGTAAAATAAATGGTCAACGTAATTGCGGATGATGTCTTCACTGCGTATACGTAATTAAACTTTGAACTAACCAAACGAAAGTTATGTTTCTTTCCTCATTCGTATAATTCAATTATACACATTTAGCGTAGGCAGATTTTGAAATATCTCAGCTAAATGAGTGAGTGGACTCTTGGACAGAGAGTCATCAGTTCATTGACATACACACTGCCATATAGTTCCTGCTAAGCCCTGACAATTAGCTTCTGCTTCCATGTCTATCCTGGGTGACCCCGCAATTAGTAACTCCGTTTTTATGTGGGGACATGCACTTTTCATTTGCTTCGCCAAAGCGAAAAACTCTCTGTGACCGAATCAGATAAAAAATGTGGGTTTTCCGCACACCCAAAAAACTTTGGACATGCAACTTTTGATGGAATTTGTCACAGTTGTTGCAAAAACTTTGTGGGTGTATGAGTTAAGGACACCACTTTAAAAAACGATTTGTACATTTTTGTGCAAGTTTCAAGAGTTTTTACTGGGAGTCATAAAGTTAAAGGGTTTATATAAAGTTTATTTTTGATAAAAATTATAGAAAGAGAGGTTCTTTCAGCTTTTAACAAATAATACTCAAAAAGTGTTTAGAAAGGTATTTTAGGTTAATTTATAGGAACGATTGACAGTTTTTATATACAATATAATTCTGTTTATTAAAGGTTAGTTTGAATTTAAGGGAATTAAATGTAAGACTAATTTTCTATAAGGTTTTTTTCTGGTTGTAATTCTACTTTAATTTTAGCATTGATTTGACATAAACAAAAATCTTAAATATTTAATAAACTTCCTTGAAATATTCCTCTTTAAATACCTATACATATTTGCTCGTATTTAATAGCTTCTACTATTTATAAAATTCAGTTTTAGTAACCTAAAAGGGGGTGGATCTGTAAGTACTAAGTATTAGTATTCCAACCCAATTACAGTTACAGAAAACATTAAAAGCCATCCCCCATTGTTGACCAGTTTGTCAACAAACACAATATGCATCGTGTGCATTTTGATTAGGGCTTTCATTTTTTATTCCACCCTCTGAACAACAAGTTTATTCTATAATTATATTTTTTTTAATAATCGCAGTTCCAGTACCGACAATTATTCTAGGAGGACCTGCACGTGAGGTTGATCTATATTTGTGGGGTGGCTTTTTTCCTATATATCAGCTATGATTTCTATATCAATAAATTGCGTAGACTATAGATTGAGTTATAATTGGATAGAGTGCAGTGGTTTTTTCGGTTTGTCGGGGTCTCAGCTGGGGGTGTGTGCCTTCACGGCAACACTTTCACCCGGAGTTGGGCGGCGTTTGGGAGTTACTTCGTCTTACCTCAATGCGCTCGCTCTCGACCAGCTTGAGGAGAGCAATCAGCGAGTGCTTGTCCACGGCCAGCCATAGTCCGACTCCGAATATAATTGTGCCTAGCACCTGCAAAAGACATCGAAAATAGTCGTGTAAATATGTGTGTTTGTATACGGGTACAGGTAAATGTAGTTATGCGTTTATGCACTGGCATAAAAAATGGTAAACATTGGGAAGAAATTAAGAGTTTTTTATTGAAGAGAAGGGAAACATTTGCCACAATTTTAAATATTATTTGAAAAAGTAACTATAATCTTTGAAATGATTATTTTTATGGTTAACTATTAAAGCAACTATTAACTAATAAATTGTTTTTTTTTTTAATGTTGTAAATTATTTGCTTTAAGTATATTTTTTAATTATTTAATGGTTTAACTTTATACCAAAATAATTGCGCTTTTATGTTTGCAGGATTTTAGTCTGAAATTAATTTAAAATCCTTATTTCGTATTTTACTTTATAATGAAAAGGGAGATTTATATAAAAAATATGAACTAATTGATTGGTTAGGATTAGAATAATATCCATATTTTAGTAAATCAACTTTTTCTATTATTTCCTTCTGAGAATTACCTTTAATTATTCTTAAAATAATATATTTTTGCTTCCTATCATAACTATTTAATTTATATAAAATCATATAAGGGCTCTTTAGGTAGCCAAAATATTTTTAATAAACACTTTTCCCGCAAGTGCATTAAAAAACATGAAGCATAAAACACTAGACCCCCTGGACATGCAAACGCAGTTGATGATTGTTATTATTATGATGTTTATGTTGCCTGCCCATGTTGATTGCATTCGAAAATGCCGATGATGAGGTTGGCAATCAACACACTGACGCTCACGATGATGATGATGATGATGACTATAGTGTAGTTGGAGTCAATGAACCGCTGCCAAGCACTGAAAATGCGGGAAAAACGCAGCAGCGCCTGCGCGGAGATTTGCTTGATTGACTTTGCATGGAATTTGATGTGACGGAATGGCATGGCATAGGATGGGATTTGATGGCTTCAATGGGAGGCAACGCACCTATCTATCACGCATATTTTAAAGATATATACTTACGAAAAATATAAAATTGAATATGCAAAGCAAATACTTTGCACACCAGACTCCGCAGTCAAAGACCATTTTCGTTGTTTTCGAAATCTTGCGGCTGTTTTCCTCACCGGGAGCTCCTCTCGAACTGCAATGGCAAAGAGAAATTCCACAGTTAGTTTCTAATTGAATTAAAATATTTTTACTTAATTTACCTAATTTCACGTTAAGTGCCATAAACACACACATTCGGATGGGCACACACGCGTAAAGAAAGTGTCACAAAAAAGGGGTAAAAAAAACGAAAATACCAAGAAGAGTAAATAAACAAGAAAAGTATTTCTAGCCATGTTGCATTTGTTATCGGCCAAGTTTGTACAAATGTACGTGCCTCGTGCCTAACAAATTAACATGTGAAGCGGCCGTTAAAAATTAGTGAATGGCAGCTGAAGGAAATGTTTGCTGTGGTACTTGAATACCCTAACAAATATTGAGTGAATTTGAGTACAGATTTTGTATATTTAAATATATTTTAATTGATAAATATTAATAATTTTAAATATAATCAAGGGATTAACTGAAAGTTTAGTTTAGTTTTAAAATGAAGTGTTTTTATTGATATTTCAAGTTGAATTTGTTTATTTATTTTTAAATCATATAAAATATTGTTGTTTAAAGATATTTCTGCTCTTATCTATTATTTTATATATCTATTAATTTATTATATATTTATTTTATGTCAATATACTGTATGTGACATTTTTGTGGTTTTTAAAAAGTCCTAATATTAAGAAAATATTTCTACTATTTCTTATATTTTTTAGGCATCAATTAATACCTACAATAAATATCCTCTTCTACCATACTCAAAGTAAGCTCTTAATTTTAAAACTGGTTATAATTAACATTTCAAAAACAACCTATGACAAGCAATAAAACAATTATTCTACCCATGATAATGATATCGTAACGTTGCTCAACTAGTAGATATGTGAAATACATCTAAATAACAGGCTGCTTCATCAGAGATACGAGATACATTGATGCCTAGAGCGAGTCTAGAAATTGCTCAAGTCAAATTACAGGCTTTCGTTCATTCATTAATTCATTGAGTCTCGGCGAGAATCTCAATTTCCAGCATCTCCAGCAATGCGTTCCGCGTTAACTTTCTCATTAGCAGCATCAGCAGCAGCATCGGCAGCTTTTCCCCCCCGTTTTTCCACTTTTCTTTTCAGAGTCTGTTGTTGCTGTTGGCCAAGTTCTGAATGCGTGTGTATATGTAGTTATTTGGGTAAATATATACACACACAGACACAGACACACAAACAATGTCACGAGCTATTGAAGTTTGAAAAGTAGAGCACTCGGCAGCAGCGGAGCTAAGCCCTCTCTTTTGGGAGGCTGTTGCCAAGTCGCGGCTGGAAATAAAAAAAAAAATAGAAAAAATACTGGCAAACATTTTCCTTGCCAACATTTTTGTTCTCATTCTTTTTCTGGTCCCTTTGAGCCCGGTAAAAGCCTCCCTTCATCCGCTCCCGCTGAGGCCCTAATGATGTTGTGGCCGAAATGTAATTGTATACGCACACAGACACACATACTACACCCACAGCTGTGGCCACAAAAATAGCTCTGAAAATGTCTAAAGCCAGGATATATTATGTATACTAATTGTTATGATATGTCTTAAACAAGGAGGTTTTGTTTTTGTTTTTATTTTGGCGATTTCTTAAATTTTGTAAATATTATTATGGGAGTCTCTTTATTAATCTATTAATCTAGTTCACTTAAATATGTTTTTCATAAAGATAAAGAGGTTTTTCTTTAAAAATATTAATAATAAATCGATTTTAGAATGATTTTTTAAGTCATTTTTAAAAGACTTTTTGTTTGTGGTTTTTAAATCAACAAAATTTGACTGCACGAATAAAAATTTTAACCTAAATTAAATAAATAAATTAATTACAATTAATTTAAATTATTCCAACCTTATTTTAACCTCAGTTGTTAACACATTTACACACAGCCACAAAAAGGAAAGCTGAGTGCATGAGGTACTTGAATGCGAAACGCTCAAGGGGCCCACAAATACACACACACACACCTAAGCCAGGCTGAAACCCCCACAACCTCCTCCCTTAACCCCCCTTTTTTGCACCCCTTTTCAAGCAACTCTATCCTTTAACTCGGCAAAAAGTTTATCAAAAATTTTTAATTGCTTTTCCATTGTTTCTCCAATGCTCTGTACTTGACGTTCTGCCTTTAAATTAGTTTAAAATTTCTGCTGATAAAGCCATGCAAATGACTGCCTAACGGATGTGCATCTAGTGGCTAATGGCTGTGACATTGAATCCATAATATAGAGGGACTTAAAAGTATTGTTTGGAAGTCATTTGTCTCGGCTTAAAGATTTAGCAGCTGAGAATCTTTATTTCTTATTTGCATTCCAGATTTGCATATTAAAATACCGGATTGCATGATAATTGTCGAAGTCTATAGAGCTTTGAGCCATAATAAAAGCGTAAATATTGACAATGCCAGTCAGGTTGTTCTCACTTTCCAAATCTATATATATTTATCAAGCAAATATTTACTTAATCGGTGCCCCACTGTGATTTTATCGTTTACAGCTTCAACTTTTACCTTTATCTATCTTTTATGCTGCTGTACAAATCGGAGCTTTAATTAATTCGCCGCCCGAGTGGAAAAGCTTCTAACAGCCACCCACTAAGCCACTACTGGTTTCTCGTTTCTCGTCTCTCGGCGCTCGTTTCGGATGCCATGAGCTCCATACAAAATTTAAAAGCTTGCCATTAGCACACACACACATATAGGGCTTCGTGGCTAACACACACACACACACACATGTAATACAGACGACACACCCACGCTTGTTGGGGCCAAAATCTTGTAATTAACTTTCAAGGGGCGCATGGAAAATATTGGCAGCATTTCAGCCAGCTCAGCATCAGCATTTCATCTAAACTCAAATATTAAGTCTGAAGATCTGCTTTAGATATAGAAGGACTTTCCATATATGAGCGAGGCAAAATACACAAATATCAGATTGGGAAAACATTACAGAATAATGTAAGACAAATATGCAGGAATTAGGTTTTTCCAGGAAGGCTGCCATTATAATGAGGTTTACTTTGTTTTTAAACAGGAGATTTTACATACCATTAAAAAGCTGGAAACTGAAAGAGCATATTTCTAGCATCCACATTTTAAAATTATAAATAATAGCTATATATATTTATTAAAATTTGGTTTATTATGTTTTTCTCTTACTTAGTTTCATGTTTAATCGCTTTTTCTTTGTGTACACTGATCTCTTTAGCTTTAATCTTTTTTGTATATGTAATTAAATATCCAGCAAATAAATGCAGAAAAAGCAACATAGTAAAACCGCAAAATAAATTACAAATTTATGGGCCTCGAAGCTGACTTGCATTCGGGCTGTTGTTTATTGTATTTGCGTAATTAAATGCTTGCACATGATCCTACATACAGCATATTTTTTGCTGTAGAAAGTTTTGTTTTCTGGGGAAGTGGAAGTCTAGGGGGCTAGCTGCTCTCTCGAACACAACAATGCACATTTTCCTTTTGTTTTTGGAAGAGGTGATTAAAGTATTTTCTTGCAAAAAAGGAAATTCGAGCGAAGCTCAATTGTGGGACCAAAAGTCATTTTCTTGCAGACAGCATCTCTCTCTTCAAATGGGTTAAAGAAAGTCGTAACTTGTATTAATTAAAAAAAAGAAATAATAATAAAGTGGCGGAAAAAAGACAGAGTTCAGAGGAAAATGCTGAGAGCTGAGAGCTGGCACTGTAACTGGTTGTCAAAACCCTTGGCCATAACTCTTCCGTTCGACTTCGATGGGAGATGTTGTCCCCTTTGGTTTTCTGTTTCACACTTGTCACGTTCGCTGGCTTGCCAAGAATTTAGAAATTTCATGTATTGCCAATGCTTTCTATTTCCCTTATTCTCCTCTTCCCCCCCCTCTTCGATTCCCATTCCGATTCCGATTTGATTTGCTGGCTGGCTCTGGATGAGAAATGCTACGAGGAAAAACTCATCACGCTCGAAACCAAAAGTGCCGGAGAAAACCACAGAAGCCACTTTTCTATCTGTCAAAGCGTGAGAAATTCTGTGTTCTCTTGGTGGTATGTCTTTATGGCCACTTCCCCGGTCACACTTGGCCCGGCTGGGTAATTAAATTATGGAGTAATAAGCCTCAATTGGGTCACCTCTCTCTCGCTCTCCAAACAGTACTTAAATGCAGGTGGGTGGGTGGCCCCCATGCATATGGGAGCGGGTGGATTAAAATGATTTTATGACTCGGGATGGGATGCCTTGTGTGGGAACTACTTACTTACATATACTATATGCTTATATATGATAAATGGTAGCTCTGAGTGGAATGTTAATGCCTAAATCGGCTTGGGAAGCTAGGTAGAATGCCGTTGACCGGATGAAGGAATTATTTTAAATTATTCTTTATAAATATTTAAACATCAGGAAACAAATTTTGTATTTAAAGTTGCACTTCATATGCATTGATTTCTATGAGATTTGTTATAATAATTTATGCATTAAGCTCAGAAAATAAATTATAAAAGGCTAAAAAATATTCAAACACTGTATAAAGTAAATATGCTTTGAAGATAATAAAACATATTAATAACCATTATTATATTAAATCCTCAGGCTATCTATTTTTTCCTCACTTTTTAATTATTAAACAAAACTACATATTTAATTGCATTAATAATGTATTTATATAATTTTCAATCTCCCAACGACCCTTTTTATTAATTGCCACCCATTTTTGCGGTTTATCATATTTTTCCAATCAATTAAAAAGCAAATTTAACTGATTTAAAGTTTAGGCAACGCTGCCTGTCTGTCCCTCGGATAAAAAGGTTTGTCAACAAGCTTTTTTCTTTGTCTCCCCCTGATTGCTAAATTTGTGTCCCCAATAAAAATAAAAGACTTTAAACCCGAACTTATCCAACTGGAATTAAAGTCCATTAATTGAGCAAAAATATAGCGCAATATTGACATTTCAGTGTGTTGTTTTTCGATGCTTTTGATATCGCCTTTGTTGCCCGCACGAGCCACACAATCAATTTATTTATAACATTTTTGCTTAATTAATGCAAATACAAAGCGAAGCGAAGCCGGGTGCAAATAACTTTGTTAGCTTTTTGGAGCGGCAAATTTGAATAAAAGCAAAGGCGGTCCGGAATTTTGCCTCTAAGGACTTTTTGCCAAAATTAAACCCTCGAGTGGCTTAATTAATTGAATCTTACGAACACAGACAGTCAACTCTCTGTCTCTCCCTCTCACATAAGGCTAATTGAGTGTCAAATAAAGTGAGTTTTTGCCCATTTAATTTTTCTTTTTTGTAAAGTCATTCAACTTTTTAACAAATAGTTGTTGCTATTTGGCTAGTTTGCTTATATAATCACATGAAGTGCGTTAATTTGACATAATTAGTGGGCTCGAGCTAGAGACGAGAAAAGAAGTCAGAGCTTCAGAGACTCGTAGGTCTTCGAGTTGAAGAGGAGGCCGCCTTTGTCTGGGCTCTGACTCCGCGCTGACTCTGCTTTTTTAGGTCAATGGTCTTCTCCATCCTCGCCTCGCGGGCTATGTTTGTTGCCATGTTTGCTGCCGTTTGATGGCTTGCCAATTTAACACCTGACAGCTCCGTTTGGGCCATGTGCACTGGACCAAGCTGTGTGCCATAAGCGCGGCGCAGATGCCAACGCCCCAATCCCAAGCCGACCAACTCGTGTTACGAGAGCGCAATGATAAATGCACAGCGAAAAAACACTTTAAAACGGCGCCTTAAATTAGGATTTTATTTGAGTTTATGTGAGTCATCATTTAGACTTGGAAATGTAATTATTTCAGAAGAAAGATAGCCTTTTTTTAAACAGTATACGATCCAGAATAATTACCTTTTGGTTTACATTTATATTTTTCACAGGTTCCCTCGCACTTTCTTTTTATTTCTTGTTATAATTAAACAAAGTAATTTATCTAATAAATTATTTATAAAACACTAAAAATCTCTTTAATATTTTCCCAAAATAAAAGTAATTACACATTTCTCACTGTGCCAAAATGGTAGTCAGGCTGTCACCAAACAAACCAGCCAAATAGCCAACTGGCCAAACGACCAAAAGATACCCCAGACACGTCTGGCCATTTAGCAGAGTTATGCGATACATTTTTGTGAATTTTTTTCCTCTACTGCAGCGGGTTGAGGAAATTTACAAAAGTTTTACTCTAGATTTGATTACGAAAGCATGGAAGGCGGCTTTGTTGATATGCAAATGGGTTTGACAACTTTTAATGAAAATAGCTAAAATGTCAAAACTTCAATTTGCTAAAAAAGAGAGATAGGTAAATTAGAAAATGTCAAAAATTCTGTTGAACTTTTGAGTGAAGAAGATTTTGCAGACCCAGATAAAACTCAGACCTTGGCATGCCATTAAAATGATAAACTTGTAATCAATTCGAAGAAATCTACTCAAAGATTTCCCTTCTTCTCTATTAAGATAATTCTAAAAATTGAAGTAATAGAAAATTCATAAGAAATTACTCATAATCAAAGAGCTTTTTCTAGGTTTCAAGGGGCACAGTGAGAAGGGTAATTATTTGACCCACCCAAGAATATTTTTGCTTTGCCATCAAATTTTTGTCAAGAACGCCAACGAGTCGCGGAATAACATTTCAGACACTGACCTAGTTTAAGGTAAATAGAAAAACGAGTATTTGGGGCCAATTACCAACAAAGAAATGAGACTTTGCATATACCTAAATATATATATATATTTACTTAATTGAGTAGCTTACCCCACACAGCCCTCGGGCAGCCCACTTCATTTCTTTATTAATTTTTTTGTTCGTTTTAATTATTCATTCTCTCTGGGCTGTGGCCTCTGCTGAAAAGTGAAACGCTCAGAACCAGAATTTGTCTCGGCTTTTGGTTTATTATTTCTCATTGCTCCAGTTATGCCTGCAAGACGGTTAATGTATCCACATCTCCATCTCTGTCTCTATCTGTTTGTATAAGTTTCTATATATCTGCAGCTGTCCGTCTGAATTACAGAGCTTGAACGAGGTTGACACACTTACATTTATTTGGCTCATAATGAGCTGGCAAATGATTTGTGGGCTTTGTGTGTGTGCCCTCTTCTTTCTCACTATTTTTATTATCATGATTGTTACTGGTTTTTTTCACTTTCCATCAATAAAATAATGAAATGAAATGCTTTAAATTGTCTCTCTGTTGTCCCCCTGTGTTTGCGTAGCATAATGAGCCATTTCGACAAAGACAAACAAAGACCGAGAAAGAGGCGGAAAGTCGAATCAAAGTTGTTCGGTGGAAAATACAAAAGTTTGGAATAATAATGGCAGTCAAGTTATATAACCTATGCATATAAATCAGATACCCAGAATGATGGTAGGACGATGCCTTGTTCTTGTGCAACTTTTTTTTACAACTTTAACTGGGTGGGAGTCGGTGTGTGGCCTTTTTTCTGCACAAATACAGAGTATTTTTTCTGCATTTTAATTAAAACTGACAGAGAATTCATTGAATTGAGGGAATTCAAATAAAGTATTTGACTTTTAAATGTATATTTCTTACAAATAAAGCTTAAAGTCGAGCGTAGAATTAAATGTTTGTAAAATAAGTTACCAAATAGTTCTTATTCAGTTTTGAGTAATAAAGTAGTATTTAAATTAATATATTTAGGAGGAATTCCTGTCATTATTACAATTTTTAAGGATTTTTCCAGCAGTTATTATATTTATTTATATTTTATAAAACTTCCATTAACTATATATTTATTTAATTTGCTTAGAGATCGCTCACGCTCACTTCCTCTTTAGTATTCTAGCTTTAAATAAAAACAATTCAACTTCAATTGTGCCATTTCAGCGGCAGTTGCTATGTAATTCCCTTTTTTTTGGGGGGGCTTTTCAATTGAGAGTTCACATGCCATTGTGTTGCGGCGGAGATTACACATACGCCCTGTGTGTTTCGTTGGAGCGACAATTTCCTGCATTTGAGAGACAAAAACAGAGTGTGCACAGAGTACATAGTCCTCGGTACATGGAACAGACATAACCAACGCCCGCTGTCACTTCAATTCATAACAGATGCAAATAAATTTCCATTAAAGTTGGAAGAGAGAGAGAGAGAGACTCGTAACCCTTAGCCGCGTGGGCGGATAACGAGCAGATGCCGGCAGATCCCAGTGGATTAAGGTGCCTCCCGTTTAGATAATTCCCACCTCGCAAATTGCGGCATTAAGTGAGCAAGCGAGAGGTGCTTAGTTTTCATACATTTAAATGAAATAAGTACATGTATCTGGCGGATACATGGCAGCACCAGTGACAGTTGCATCCACACGCGACTGCGACTGCGACTGCGGCTTTATGATCTCTCTTCGCTGGTTACTTAACTTTCTTTTGGCCCCTTGGGGGCCAAGTTCAATGCGCTTAACAGCGCCATTTGCTTTTCCTTCCAACCAAGCTCAACTTTCACATTCATAACCTTTGGCCACTTCCTCCGGGAGAAAAAAAAAAAAAAAACAAAACATACACACGAAGAGATAGGAGTAATTTTCACCCAAAAAAACTCCTGTAAATTTCGGCATTTTGCATTTGGCAATTGCAATAGGCGAAATATGCAATGCAATCAATGCTTCTCATTCGATATTTTGCAAGCTCACTCACTCACTCACTCACCGGGCTGTGGGGCAAGTATTTCTCATTCGGTTCGGTTCATTTCAGTTTCAGTCCGTAAGAGTAAAAAGTATCTACACGCATGGGAGTGGAAAAAGAAGTGCACACACAAAGTTGCTGCAACGATGAAATATCGCAGTGAGAGTCCGAGTGTGAATGTGTGATGTGAGTATGAATATGAGTGCGAATGCGAGTACGAGTCGCAGTCTCAGTCCCAGTCCCAGCTAAATTTATGTGGGAAGTTTCTGGGTGATGTTAGCCCTGCTCCCTGGGGCGGCGGTGGCGGCGACGACGTAACTTATCTAATAACGGAGACCCACTACTTCCTGGCAGGCCTGTTTTTTATTCCCCCCAGAATGTGAGAACAGAATGTGCCAGCGCAAAAAAAGGGTTAAATTTATCTGGTTAGATTTTCAGTCACTATTAAGATTTATGTTTCAGATTGAGTGTACTTTTGTACTTTCCAGCGATAGGAATCTTTTAATAAATGTTCCTAAAAGAAGTCTGAGAAGTTGGAGTAAAAGTTAAATTGCCTGAAAGATAGCGTGAGTGTTTTTATAAGTTGTAAGTGTATAAATTAATTGATAAGCCGTGGGAATCCCATAATAACTACAGGTATATTTGCAAGCTAAAATTTAATGAATAATATATTAAAATAAATAAAGCTATTAAGGCAAGCCTAAGTCAAGACCTTAAATGTTGTCATAGGCATCAGGAAATACTTAAAAAGTTTATAAATAACATTTAATCTGTTACCAACAAGTGAAAAATGAAAGTTACAACTCATGAAGTTTTAAAAAACTTTACAAAAAATAATCACCAAGTAAAGGGTACTCCGCTTACTCAGACTTTTTGGGGCGTTAAAGCCAACTTATGCAATCTCTGCTGGCTAGCTCCGATTTTGATGGCAAATAAAACTTAACCAAATAAGCAAACTAGACCCACTTTGAGTGCAACTGTGGGCTCCATAAATACAGCCACCTGCTGTGCCCAGTGTCTCTCAAAACTCGTCTACAATTGCATCACAAATATATACCAAACGGGAGGTTGCGGCCTAAGTCGGACCTTCTGGGCCGCACATGCGCAGATGGCCAATGGCCAGTGGCCAAGATGGGGGGTGCTCTTGGGTGTTAATCGCTATGCATACTGCCAAACTCGCACCAGAGAAAATTCCAAAAAGTCCAGAGGCGTGCCATCGCAAGCTCCGAAAACAAAAACGGAAAAGAGCCACCAGAAATTAATATGCATTGTTGCAGCAGCACGTCGCCTTGCATATTTGGACTTTCACTTTTTGTTTTCTTTTCGAATGAAGATAAAAAAAAAGTCAAGTAAAAAGCAAGCAGTAAGACGTCAAAATGAACTTATGGCGCTGCTTGATCCACGTCGACATGTCGTTCAATTACAAATAGTTAAACACAAATAAATACATTATGTATTTCCCAGATTGGGGCTTCCGAGTCCGCGAGTCCAGTGGGCGAGCGGCGATTAAAGTGGTTGCCGCGTTAATTGCTGGCACCGCTTCGCGTCTCCCTAGCCTCAATTAGGCCCAGAAATCAAAAGTTACAAAGTTACGCATTTCCAATTGCGCAATCATCACGATCTTTTTTTTTTTTTGCCTTGTCTGGAGATTTTCATGGCTTGCGAAAGTAAACATTTTTACAGTCCGCTTCGTGGACAATGCGTGCAGTTATTAGTAGTTTCGATTCATTAATCATGTGTGGAGCGAAAGAGTCGGGGAAATATACTATATAATATTTATGTCTGGGGGCACCTGCTGGGCATGGGAAATGAAAATGGGACAAGGGAATTAAATGGGAAAATTGCCACGGGGCTTGGAGAGGTGATTATGAATTAGGAGAGGCATCAGATTAGAGGTAAACTCTTATCATAACAAGCTGGAGATTGTTCCATAAAGTGGCTTTTCCTCAAAAAACATTCTGTGAAAGTTGTAATAAGATAATGCGAGGTAAAGGAAGTGTAAACAAATTGTAACTAAATTAATTCTTCGTCATCTTCCGGATAGCCAAGATCTTCAGGCTCTCCAACAGCTGCTTGCAGACTTTGTTTGATTATTTGCTTAATTTTTTTACAACCCTATTCATTTACTTTTAAACTAAACTTTTATTTATTTCATTTTCCTTTCTAATCTTCACAAACTGCAAATAAATCAATGGTTTTCCCAACTCAAATGCATCTAAACACTGCACAAGGCTTTGTAAATCCCGGATTAGTTGTTCGTTCGTTTTCCCTTCTTGAAACTTATCCCCCACAACTGGTAGAGACTCTTAATTAACTTAAATCAATGACAACTTGCATTGGCAATGCAAACGTTAGGGACTTCAGTTTGAACCAACTATTGTTGCATTGAGACAATGACAACCAAGTCGACATCCGAATCGATTGGAGTGGTAGAAAGCCGCAGCAGTTGGGGCCGGGCCATTAGGTGTCCCAGGAAAGGTGGTCAACCAGATGGCCAACAATTGCTGCAAATCACAGGGGACAGGAGACAGGGGCCAGGAGACAGTGGGACTGCCACGCGAAAAATGCATGTGCTTCCGCTGAAAGTGCAGGCAATTTGAGGCAATCTGGCAGAGATCTAATACTGGAATGGAGTGTTGCCGGGACGAAGAATTGCTGGTTTGATTTTAATTGCCACCGACTGACCGACACCGACCAGTGCAGGCACTGAACTTGGGGCGGCTGTAATTCGAGCCACAAACACAAAAGGCCGTGTAATCCAAGTTGGCTGTGAGAAATTCCACCGGACCATCGAGGAACTTAAACTCTAACTCCTCTCCCAAAGGGTGGCGGCAGACCTGTGTGTGAAAGTCCAAGGCGGCGAGTGGATCAAGTTCGAATTACCATAAAATATGCAGAGACAACGCATGCGCAACATATCGTAACTCGATGCAGATACAGATACACGGACTGCGTCCAGTTCGGCCCTGCTCAGGGTGACCTGTTCACCTTGGATCGGCTGTAAAAAAAGCCATTTAACTGTGAGTTTCGGGGCTACCAGAGACAACAAAATCCAGTGACTATATATCCCCCAAATGAAGGGGTTTGCTGTGCTCCAAATATATAATAAATCCATTGGCCTTTGGGCGAATTTCATGCTTGCCGAGGCGTCACCTCGATCTGCACTCGAAGAAAAATGCAGGGAGGGGACTATTCTGATTTGTCAGGGGTTTTAATAAATATTTTAAAATATTCAAAATTGATTCTGATGGTATTAATTAGTGAAGCAAAGGGTTTAGGATTTTATATCCAATGAAAAGTGTTTGTTGATATTTTAAGCAATGATTAATAAATCCCCAGAATAGCTAGGAATAAATGTATTTCTTAATTTTTTAGATTTTTTGCTGAGTGTTTATAGGGCGGACGTTTCGACAGGCTTCTATTTGTGTGCTTTGTATAGACCTTTTATACCACTAATTGAATTATGTTGCACATTTCGGAGAGTCAGGCTTCATGGTTCTGCGACTGCTGCGGATATTTGCCAATTGAGTTATTGCCTTTTGGCTGTGCATTAGCGTTAGCCAAGCTCAGCTCACCTTACTTCTCCGCTCCTCTACTCACTGCGCCGGCGATTTCCCAATGGAAAGTTTGGGCAACGCTTTAGACCAAGTTCTGTTTGCCAAAACGGGTTGGCTTGGCAAATACAGTTAACGGTTTTCCGACTGCTGTGAATCGTTTTGTCACGCCTGCGACTCGCTTCAAAAGAAAACCCTCCTCTTCGAAATGTTAGTGCAAAGTTTCGGGAGCACCTCGTAAGAAGCCAACCATTTCCCCTCGATTTTGTTTCAAGTAAATAACTCCTTATCTCAGCACCTGCTTAGTTCTTGGTCTCGGAGATTTGTGAGCCTTTTAGTTTTCCATTTATTGAGTTGGCTCGAAGCTAGGGGAGCCAGAAGCAAGCTAGCCAATTATTCAATCTCAATTGGCAGGTGCTTTGCCAAACCCCCCAAGGCAATCGAGATGTGAGTGGGATGATACCAAGAAAGGAAGTAGTAAAAAACTGCAGAGAACTAATAGGTTGTTTTGGAAAAGGACTTACGGCTAGAAAGGTCATCATCATTTAAATAAATTCTAAAAAGAACAAGCCAATTTTTGATTTGAGATTTATAGAGGCAATTACCTTTAAAGAATTATCATCAACATTTTATTATGTTACAGATAATTGCTTTAGTTTTATAGTTCTCTTTCTTTTTTCCTTTAAAGCGAAATATAATTTAAAATACATTGAAATTCGTTTCTTGGGTCATCACAAATTCATTTGAACATTTGTTTTGTTCCCTTTGGCTTGTTTTTAAATGAACTCCCTTGTTGATTGTGGCGCATTTCACCAAGTCATAAATATTTTATTTACTTAGAATTCCACGGGAAAAGTGTATAGTTTTGTTGGGCAACAGTTTCCTTTTAAACATTTATGAAAATGCCAACAATACTGGCTGCTCTTTTATGCGAATAAGTAAAGGAAATTGTCCACAAATCATAGTTGCTTAATACCTTCAAATTAAAATGCATAATTAATTCTATAATGTTATTTAATATATGAAAACTTTTTATTAAAAGATAACAATCAAAACATAAAATTTATGGTCACGTAATGTTTATATAATTCCCCGCATTTCCGTGCAGAGCTTCGCATTTTTCGAATAATTTAATTGGTAATTTCACGAGAGAATAAACTAACAAAATAAAAGTGAGTCTGCACTTCTGGAAAGTAAGCATAAACAGCCTCGTAGCCCCATTCCCCCATTTAGTGGTACATCAAATGCGAGATTTGTTGGGCTTTTGCACTGGCGGCCTCTCTTATTTCTCTCGTTTCTCCGCTCGTTTCCAATAAACAATTCTACTTGCTTTATTGGTTTTCCTGACAAACTCGTTCGGCTCTCAATGAGCGGACAGGTTGTTCTCCGGAATGGTGGCACAAGGAGGGGGAGTTGCTGGCGGGGAAGGGCAACGGGTTGGAGAACCCGGAGTCAGCATGTTTTCAAGATCAAAAAGCGAATGGCGGTGGAGCTAAAGAAATTGCACAAAAATTTACACACACAAGAAAAAAAAAAGAAAAGAAATGGGCAAAAAAAAAAAACGTGAGAGAGAAAAATAGCAAATTGCAAAAGGGAACCTTTCACTGCAGCCTTACACAGGGAAAATTCAAATAAAATATATCAGTTTTTTAAACAGGTTAAAAACAAAACTAAGGCCTAACATATGCGCAATTCAAGGGACTTTAAACCTAAATACCATTTTTGGGGAGTAATCAAAGTTTTTAAGAAGCATAAATATAAAAAAAGAATAATAATTAATAAATCTATCCATTAAATAAATTATTTTTAATTTTTTTGAAATTATACATTTTAATATAAAAGAATAACATCTGTTTTCCAAAGAACTCACTACTAATGTTGATCGAGAATATTTTTATTTATAGGTTTGGAGGAAATTAATCCTTTCCTCGGGATATTAAGATTTAAGTTTAAAGCTATTGTATTATATTTTTTATTCTATTTTCCCTGCTATAAATTCCACCCACAATTTGTAAATCTTTAAAATGTTTAAAGTAAGGTAATAATGTCATGTATTTTTGGTTTTATTTAGACAAAATAAAACAGATATTTTTATTTATCAGCAACATTTATAGATAAGGACTGCTCCTATTATTATTATTATTATTATTATATTATTTTTCTATGAATAAAAATTAATATGAAATATTTATCTTTGGGTAAAAGGAAATCCACATAAGTGATAAAAATAATCCATATTAATTCTTAAAAATTTAAAATAAATTCGTAACTATTTTTTTGCACTGCCTAAGGTGAAGGAAAGGTGAGGTTGGGAACAAGTGATAAACGTAAAGAAATGCCGCGCAATTGAAAAGTGGCACAGCTGCGAGGGCAGCGTCCCCAGAAGGCAACGGTACCGCAAAGCAGGAGGGCAAAAGGGATTCCAGGAGCGGACTGGGGGCGGGCATCAGCAATCAGCATCCAAGGAAGCAGGAGGTGGAGAGCCACAAAGGAGCCAAAAACGGGAAGGGATGGGGTGGACGACGCAAAAAGCGTGTGCGTATCAACAAAAACGATGAAGATGGTCGAGGGCTGGGCCCCGGATGAAAGGCTGATGGGCTGAACGGGATGCCCAAGGGCGTGGGCAGCGGTGGGTGGTGGGTGGTGGTTGGATGCTTTTTCCTGCGAACAGTAGCATTTGCTTGGCGTATTTTGATGCCCTGCTTTTCTTGTACTTTCTTTTTTTTATTTTTCTCTTCTTATTTGAGAAATGCGCAAAAACTTACCTGTAAAATATGGGCACGCTGCGGGGCGAGCTCTTAATAAATTATTTACGGGGCACGTCGAGGAGTTACGACCCTGCAATGATTCCGGAATATTTGAATTGGAGATTTTATGATATCGGTATTTTTTTTTTTTGAGTTTAAGCTTTTCGCTGGTTTAGGGCTCAATCTTATATTTTTTGGCCAAGGAACTAAAAACAGTGAATATGGTACTACGCACAGCAGCTCTGTTTTGATTGAGCGCGCGCAAAAAATTATACACAAAATCAGCAGCAGCAGCAGCAGCAGCAGCAGCAGCAGCAGCAGCACTCACACTCAGCACACACAGAGACACACGCTGGCTGGAGACTCGAGACGGCTTGAGAAGACCGAGAGCGGGAGAGAGAACGATTCCAGGCACCGACCGCGAACTGCACCCAGTATATACTGCTCAGCGTGCTCAGTACTCGATACCAACTCGAATCGTGGCTTAAACTGGGCGACACACACAACACACTTTACACGCGAGAAATGCGACCGCCTGCTTTGAACCGTGCTTTTCAACTGTTTTTCCAGCGACTTTAGCTTCAGCTTCAGGTTGGGCTTCGCAGTTCAGCGCAGCAGCCGCACCAACACTTGCAACAATACATGCGCACGGCCAGCAGCTGAAAGCTCGTTGGCTCACTGTGGGGCTAAAAACTAGTTTTCCTGGTTAAATATACATTATATATTTTAAGGCACAGTTAAAAATAAAGTAAAGTTAATAATTATTATTACAAAACTTGGAAAAATTGGTTACACAAGGTTTTTTTAATGTATATCAAATTTAGAAATCTATAAGATTATAAAATCAATTTTTAGATATGCCTAACTCCAGAAGAATTATTGTGTAAAAATTATTTAAATTCATTTTTATGTTTCTTCTCTTATATGTACATATATTTAGAATTTTTTCAAATATTTTATTGTTTTGTGTGTGATATATATTGCTAAAGCTCTTAAACTTAAACAACAATAAAGGCATATTTTCCTCTGTTATGCAGAGTATCTCCGGGCGAAAGCTTATGTTTCAAGCATTCAAGTTAAGCGTCGAGTTGCCAGAATGTTGAAAATAACGTACATTTCACAAAACTTTCTTTAACCCTTGACACCCTCTTGGTTTCATTTCTATAAGTTTGAAAATGACACAAAATATTCCAAAGATTATTTGTGAAACCAACAAACATTAGCACTCAGCTTTGTAAAGCAATAAAATATAAATTTTAAGCTACATAAAAAGTATACCATTTTTATTAGTATTAATTATCCCATAATATAAATATCCCATAAATAATTTGTAAAACAAAATATAATTAGCACTCCATTTTGTATAAAAATTAAAAAATTGTAACAATATTAATGCACATTAAAAAATTATGAAACAAACTAACTTTAAGACTAAATTTTCTAATGCAATAAAATAAAAAATTGTATTTTCATAGAAGTACAGCATTTTTATAAGTATTAATTATCTCAAAATATTAATATCCCATAATTTATTTGTGAAACGAAAAACAATTATCACTCAATTTTTGTAAAGGAGTAAATATAAAATTTAAATTCGTAGAAGTATAGTATTTTTATTAATGTTAATTATGCCATAATAATATAAAATATTCCATAAATAATTTGTGAAACCAAGAACAATAACCACTTAATTTTTTAATGCAATAGAAGTATATATAAATGATAAATACGTAAACTATTTGTAAAGGAAAAAAAATCTTTATATTTTCTTTGTTTTTATTTTTTCTAAATATCTTTCAGAAAACTGTTAACTCTTCAAGTTTGTTTCCAAGCGAACGAGTTAAGCCATGAGCTTTGGGTCATGGAATACTCCAAAAGCCACCTGCTGCCCATGTTTTCCACTCAGATTTCGATCCGACTTAGAAAATGCCTATCCCCGACACCTGATTACCAGTCAAAGAATGAGCTACATGGATGACTGTTTTGCCGGAGCCGCCCAAGACTTCCTTGTCTGCATCACCATTCACAAGGCCATTAAGGTGGGCGTTTCTACCGGAGATCTGTACGTCCGGATGAGCATGGACAAGATGACCAAGAGCACCAGGTCGTATCCCAACACGGAGAATCCGTTCTTCAACGAGGTGTGTGAGTTGAGAGAGATATGCCTTCTTGGATGGCAGTTATATAATCTATTCGAAGTATTTTGTTTTCGAGTTTCACTGCACTCTGGCCGAGCTCCTTCGGCTGACGATTCTCTTCGAGCTGAAGAAGCACATGACCTACAAGAAGAACGTGGTGGTGAGCGAGCTGATGGTGGATTTGCACAGCGTATGGAACCAGGCTAATCATGGCTACTTCAAGAAGTGGGGTCGCCTGGAGGCTCCCATCGAAGACAATTCCAAACAGGAAGCGGACCTCAAAAGTCATGGTTTTCTGCAACTCGATATAGCCATCGTGTCCCAACACAGTACCGTGGCAAATCCCGCTCTGCAACCGGAGAAACAGGATACCGAAATGATGAACAAGTGGACAGTGGACCAGGACTTTGATGATGTTGAGAAGTGCGTATGTGAGGCTAAAGAGTTCTTTTTTTTAATTTCTCTAGATTTTTCTCCTTAGAAATCTAATGACTAACGCCACCTCAATGACTCCCAGCAACATCCGCTACTTCATTGCCTTCTACAGGGGCTACTTCATTCGGCAGAGCAGCTACATGATCCAAGTATCGTTCGCCGGCTTCAATGTATCTGGCATTCGGCATTGACATAATGTTTTTCATTTTTAAAGTACAGATTCTATCCTTTCAAGGGCAAAACCCCGGTGGCTAAGAGCACGACGACGCCGGTATGGAACCATGAGATTTACTTCGCTTGGATGTATCCTTCAGTTGCCCAGCGCCTCCTCATTCTAATTTTAGCCCACGAGAATTTGCAATGGAAGTGTGTGGCCGAATTTGAGTTGTCTTTGGAGGAAATAGCCTTCAAAGGTGAGGGAATATATTGTTAGGAATATTTTCTAAAATTCGGATTATTTAAATCAAAGGCATTCCATCTTTGGGACCCACCTACATACACCTCTACGACCCTATCAACCCAATGATATATGTGGGTCGCCTGCTAATGGAACTTCGCTCTGAGAAACTGGCTGAAGCCGAGCCCAGTCATACGTTGTCCTCGAAGACTGTATTAGGCCTTGATGAGTCTCGTTACTGGCACGACGAAGTATACCTGGTGGAGTTTCTCCCGTTAATGGGTCATCACATTCACACTTCGGAAAATGGTTACACAATCTCGGCTTGGCTGGCCGAGCATGGTTCTAACGTGCTGGAAGGACAGCTAAAAACGCCATCGGGTCGCTTCCTCTCCGCCTTGCACTCGAAGAGTTTCCGCCGGCAGGCTCCCTTCAAATCCTGCATGTTTCGCGTCCGCTTGCCGGATAATCGAGCCAAGTATGAGAGCGATTTCTTTATGATGGGTGTAGTCAACTTTATGGTATAGAATTATAGATGCATCGGGAGGTCTTAAATAATATTCTCATAATTTCCCACAGCACTCTGAGTTGGATATCTTCAAGATATTTCAGCTGAAACATCCGATGCAGGAGGAGGAGCAGGCCAAGTGCCTAAAGGCCATTGTGGGCAATATTTTGACAAGGATTAAGAAGGGTCTGGATGCCCACCGCTTCGATAAAGAGGTGAAACCTCAGCGAACAACCTGGGACATTAATAGGCAGCTGTATCTGTTGGATTACTTTGTCAAGTTGCCCCAGAAGCTGCACCAGCTGAGGCAGCGATTGCGTAGCTGCTACTTGGAGCACCTGGGCGCCGCCATGGCGGATGTGGTCAGTGAGCTGCAGCGTCTGGTGGCTGAGATTGGAGGTTTGTGCAATATGGCTCGCCTGCAGGACGAGTGGCCGGAATTGGTGCTTTCCCTCAGTGCGGGTAGCAAAGAACTAGGAAGATGCCGCTTGAATGCCAAGCTTTTCCTCCACCTACAACGGCAGGACTTGCCGCTGCACCAGGAGACTCTCTCCTGGCGACTGAGAAGCTTTCCCTTCAAGACCTCCAGTTGCACCCACACCTGTCCCAATTGTGGCTGCACCTCTGCCATAATTGCGGGATGCCTTTCCATTGTTGTGGAGCGAGAGAGAAAGGATTTTCTCTCCACTGTCAAGTCGGATTGGACCAGTGTAGAGCCCATGCTGTGGCAGCCAACCACAGAGCAGACGCACTTCATCTGCCACGTCTACGTGCATCAGGCAAAGATTCGTCCTGGAATCGAAAAAAAGAGCGTCATCGAGTCCCACCTGAGGATCTTGTTTGCGGAGCAGGCCGGCGAAACATATAGATCCCCAGGGACACTAACTCCCATTTGGAATACGGTGATGACTTTCAAATCCCTTTCTCTTCCCGGTGGCGTGAATCTTTATGTGAAGAATCCTCCCCTGCTCTCGTTGGAGTTTTTAACATCGGAAAAGATCATCTCCGATGAACTGGTGGGCATGGGCTGTGTGGCAGCTAGCGTCATCAGGGAGGATAAGGCCACTGGCTCCAACTGGGAGGACACAGAGAGTCTGTGGTGGTGTACAAACCCAGTTCAGAATTTGCAAAAGCTGAAACACCTGACTCCACCGCCCCTGAAGTGGGTGCCAATTGCCAAAAAGGGTTCTGTTCAGGCCGAAGTCCTGATGTCAGCGGAACTCATTGAAATATCACAGGAGGCCAGTTTGCAGGAAGTACGCAAGGCGCCAAAGCTGGCCACGGGAATACCTGAGGCCATCAAACCGAATATGCAGTATTTTATGTAAGTTTGGGAATATGTTTCAAAATGAATCCTTAAACTATAGCCTAATTCCTAACAGCCTGGAGGTATTCTTTGTGGGTCTACGGAACTACAGCAAGAGCAGCATGAGCTCGGCGGGCAAAAGGAAGATCAGGGTGATGATGGGCGATCTGGTTTTGACCAGTGGACCCTCCATGGCTCGCGTAAGGAACACTATAAATTTCCTGGTGGCCTATGCCTCAGGAGTTGTGGTAAGTAAATGTCTTAAGATTACTCTCATTCCCTTAACAACCTCCTTGTCCCATCCTATTCAGAGTCTTCCAGATCAGCAGGAGTATTGGCCACCCATCATAGCCACCGACGTTTTGCTCTCTGGCTTCAGCAGTGAGTCCACCTTGGGAGCTGCTCTTATTCCCAACTCCACTAGTTTCCTTCAACGCGACAAGACGATGAGGTGTGTGTCCTCCGCAAGGAAGCAGACTTCCAGCGCTACCTCCACCACAGTCACGGTGTCAGACGCAGACGAAGAGAAGGAGGAAGAGCAGGAGACGGATGAAGATGCCAAGCTGGAGTGGGAGGAGGAGGGACCGCCAGGTAGATTCACCAGCTGGTGGAGGCGATTGTTACTCGCCATGGGTCTGCGGACGGCCGATTATGCCAACAAGCAGGCCTTGAAGCAGGAAAGTAATCTGGACGAATCGGAGTTGCTCGATGAGCGGGAGTACACCTGGTGGACCAAGTTCTATAACTCCATGTACTTCAGTGCAGCGGAGATGAGCCACGAGCACAAACATAAGCTGGTGATCTATCCCAGCGAGCTGGAGAAGCAGTCACAGTTTGGTTACCTTCAGGACTGGGCATTATCCGTTTCTTTAGTTCACGGAGTCAAGTTTAAAAAGCAGGCTCCTCCGCGAGAGGATATTTATGCCACATTAAAGATGCAGTTTAAGCTGACTCCTTGTCAGTGCTCAGTGCTCGAGGATCCTGAAGCCGGTGGCGACATGATTCGCCCCATGACGAATCCACTTAAACAACGTGATCAGGCCTCGTTACGCGCATTGCAGGAGACTGTGAAGCTGATCGTAAGGGTTTACATAGTCCAGGGCATCCAGATGCGGCCTCGGGACTTGAAAGGCGACTCCGATTGCTATGTGAAGCTCTACTTGGGCGGCAAGACATTCTCCGATCGGGCCCACTACAGTCCCAACCACAGCAATCCGGTTTTCGGGCGTTTATTCGAGCTGGAGGCAAGCCTACCAGGCGATCACATGCTGCAAATCGCTGTTCACGATCATGACAAGATCAAGGATGAGTATATTGGACATACCGTCATTGATTTGGAGGATCGTTGGAGAACTCGGCATCGGGCTACAGTGGGCTTGCCCAATGAGTATAGCAAAATTGGTTATAACCACTGGCATGATAAAAGTTTGCCCTCGGAGATCCTCTTGGATTTGTGTAAAAAAAGGGGAGTCCCTCCGCCCTACTACTATAATAATGTCATTGAGGTGGACGGTGTGCTGTTCGGGGATGAGACTGTGATCTCCAAAGGTCGGTAACTTGAGAATTGAGATTTACTTGGATATTGATTATTGTTTACTTCTTGATTTAGATGAACCCATACATGAGCGTCTTAGCCTCGCAGTGCTCAAGAACCTGGAGAAGCTTCCTTCTTTGGGCTATCAACTGGTACCTGAGCATGTGGAGACTCGATCCCTTTATCGTGATGATTATCCAAATGTTGAGCAGGTAATTAGCTGAATTTAATTATAATTATTACTTATAAATATTTAAGAATTAATAATAATTTAGAACTTTTAAGTTAAGTAAACTTCTATAATTTTCTATTACTATGTTACTCCACATTTCCTTTTATATTCATGATGTTTTTGTGCCTAACCTTAGCCAACATTGTGATTTTATGACCAGAACTATCTTAGATTAGATTTTCTATATATAGTCATAAATAAATCGCTGCCATTAATTATGATAAAATTGGTCTAGACAAGCGTTATCAAGGTTGGCAACTATATCTAGCATAAAATAGCATTAAACCATATAATTTTTGATAAGAACATGATGTTTATTGTATCGATTTTATATAAAAAAATGTTAAGTTTATCTGTTATACATAATTTATAATATTACAAATAATTTAAACATATTGTGCATTATTTTAAACAATCTTTTTGGGCTTTTAATATTAAAAAATGTTGCCAAGAATTAAATTAGTATGGCAGTATTTTATTAAATTAGCTATATATAGGTTTTGTGCCGATAATATTAAAATTGTAATTAAAATGTTTAATGATATTTTTTTTGGGAAATATAGATTAAGTATACATTTTTAATTAATATATAAAATGCAATTCTGAAGAAAATAAAATATAATTTCAGAGGTTATAATATTATTATAACTCATTAGATCTTCAAAACTTTTAACCTTAACCCTTACACAATTAAGCAAATTAATTTCTTACACCAGATGGACCTAGAAATAACCCCTCCTCATCCTCATCCTCATTTCTATCCAGGGTAAGCTACAGATGTGGATCGAGCTGTTCGAGGCAAACATCTATGTTCCAAATCCCATTGACATAACGCCAGTGCCGCCTGCGTATTTTGAGGTGCGTGTTGTGGTCAAGAAACTGGCCGGCATCCAGGCCGGGGACAGGAACGTTTTCGGGAAACTAATGAGCGACATCTACGTGATTGGGTGAGTGTGCTGGGTGCGGGAGAAGGGAACGTTCCATTATCCTGTGGGTTACAAGTGGGATCCGTGTAAGCGATATGCAATTACCGATGCTTTCGCATTTTTTCGCAATGCTTTGCAGATGGTGCGAGGACGAGGGCAAGGGGCAATCGACCGATATCCATTACCGCTCATTTGCTGGCGATGCGGCCTTTAATTGGCGCATGGTCTTCGGCATGAAGTACTCCCCCAACGAGGACCTGGTGAGTCCTGCCTTGACCTTGCCTAATTGGTGGCGGTAACGAATCCGGCACTAATTATTCACGGGACTCTCTCCGGTTTCCGTTTCTATGTTTCGCAAAAAATATATGTAAATACATATATTTTATAATTTGCAGATGGTCATACGGCGCAAGGAGGGGCTGCGGGAGGAGATCGAGTTCAAGAGGCCGCCAATTATTTATCTGCAGGTGTGGGACAAGGACGTAGTCACCCGGGACGATTACCTGGCCGCCCTCGAGTTGAATCTCTCCAACATAAAAGTTCCCTACATTAACGAGAAGGCCTGCAAGCCGTTTCCCAAGAAACGAAAACGCATAAATCTTTTCAAGCGCAAGGTCATCAGCGGCTGGTTTCCCCTCGAAGGTAATCCGCATCCTGCGCAAGCCAAAAGAGAAAAGATCAAGACGGTGAGTGCATCATGGTTATGGTTATCCGGGCTCCTATTATAATCCGTTTTGATATTTTTAGGGCAAGATTCAGTTACAGATTGAAGTATGCAATGAAATGGAGGCGGCCAACAGACCGGCAGGTCTCGGTCAGGATCCGCCCATGGCTCTGGAGGCACCCTAGTAAGATATCTAACCTTGAAATTATTTTTAGTTGCAGTAATTATTTATTTTTCTACTTTTTAGCCGGCCAGATACCTCTTTCAATCCCCTGACAAATCCTTGGAAATCCTTCAAGCACATACTCTGGCCCGCCATATGGATGTATGTCCTTGTGGCTGTACTTATTTTGACCGTTGTCCTGGGACTAGTGCTCACCTTTTCAAAAATACCCCGCCATCTCATGGGCATTCCAATTAGGTGAAGCGTGGTTTTTAAGTTTTTAAGTTTTCCTTTTTTTGTTTGCTTATTTGATTAATTGTTTGTTGATTGTTCTTTGTTTGTTGTTAATTGTTAGCTAAATTTAATTGCAGTTTGCATTTTTAAATATTTTCCAATAAATTACATTATTTTTTTCATTGCCCCGCTGCTCTGTGGCTCCTAAAGTAATTAAATAAAATTGCTAATGGCCAGCTTTAGTGCTTGTGTGGGGGTAAAAGCGATAGTTACTGGGGGTTATAAAGCTGAGAAATTACTTGACTTGGGGATTGAGGAAAGAGGGATTAATACATAATTACATAACCATTTATTTAAGAACTGCATTTAAAATGAAATTATATTAAAGTCATCGAGATAATATCATAAGAAAATAACAATAAAGTCAGTAAGATCCCTATGATGATGGCAATCTTCAAGAAGCTTCCATTTTCGACCATTGGAAGAATATAAAAAATTCCTGAAAAGAAGCCACAACTTCTATACCCTTCACTTACTCCCCCACCTAATACAATCGCTATCACTGTTAGAAAATCACTTTTTCCACTTTTCCGGCCACTGGAAGCCCTTTAAAGTATCCAGAACTATCGCAGAGCCACTTGAGTTTGAGTATTTCACCATGTGGGTGGCAATGTGGGGCTATGTGGTTGGGATGTCCATGTGTACATATGGTATCTCTATATCTGTTCGATTTTGCCATTTTGCCGGACGGTTAATGTGTTAATGGCGGCCAAACGAGGCGACAAAGTGACGAAAGGCTGCCAGTCGTTATCAGGACCGCCCCGAACCAGTGCGAACTGTTTTTGTGACGGACTCAAGGCACTGGCTGCCACGTTTTAGTCGGTGTCCAGCCATCGGAGCTGACGGTTATTGCAAATTTCTCAGCAGAAAAGGAGTCAAAGGAGCAAACTACTAAAAACTATTAATTATATTGAAAGGTGCTAATTAGGTTTTATAATTAAAGTGCCTGTCCATCAGCACTTGAGCTGGAATTGTGAGAACCCGCCTTAAGTCCTTGTGGCGAGTCCTTGTCCGCGTAGTGCTTGTAGTGCTTCCTCCGCGGCGAAGGAGCAGATCGCCAGGGCAACATATGGCAAGCAGCCTTAAATGCGGTTAAACTCAGTGCGAATATTCTCGGAAAATTCCTGCTGCTGCCGCAGTTGTGCCTGCTCCGTGTGCTCCGTTCTGGTCTTGGCGGAGATCAAAATCAAGTTCAAGTTTTTTAAATTTAAAGTCGACTGAACGATGTAAGTGCATTGTCATCGAGAAAACACTTTTGGGGCACTGATCAAGAAAGAAAAAGGACGAATATAAAGTGATTAAAAACAAGGTGAGATTGGGAACTATTCTGGATTTTTAAAAATCGAATTATTTGAATTTAAAATATTTATTTTGAATTTTTAAACTTTATATTGTCATGAAAACCAATTTTAAAGGTAGTTAAGATTTTATCCCTGAATTTATGGGGACCTTCTCAGCTTCTTTTCCTATTTATAAACTGAATTTCAATTCATTCTGTGAACCTTTGATTCAGTAACCAAAAATAGTATTTTTTCTGTGTTATATTTTTATCACCATTCGGATAAGTACCCTTCTCCCTTCAGTAGACTTTCCTGAAATAAACACAAAATAAGGGCTGCATTTTAACCCCTTTGAATGACCTCTCAATTAATAGATTTATTTGCCCAATCGTCGCACAATGGTCTGCTATAATATTTGCCCGCCAGCAAGCACCACTTACACTAATCGAATGCCTCAAATTTCGTCAACTCATCCACCAGCGCGTAGACATAATCAGAGCCCCTTTGGCATTGTCTCACCTGGTGGGCAGAGCCATTCGTTTCATTAGTCCCTGAACTGAACTGCCATTGCGAAATCGAGGCTCAAATCGTGATGGATATCTTGGTAATTTCATTACGAACCCAGCTAGGAATTTTCTAGGAACTGAATACATTTGGCAGTTTGCATTCAAGTCTAGGAGAATCCGGTTCAAAATGAAGCTGGAGGAAATAGAGTAAGTTAATACTTAGAAACAGGAGTTTAGGAATACATTTGAAAATATTAGTTAAGCTCTCTAGAATTTTCATAGCGCTAATTTAATTGATGTTTCTGTTGAAAAAATATTAGATGCAAGTATGTCGGGACTAATAAATAAAATAAATCAAGGAGATATCATTAAAAGTCAAAGATAATGCCTAGAAATAGTATTCATTCCTAAACTACAAAGAAAGTACAAAGAACATCCCTTAAAGTAATTTTAGATTATCAGGAACCTCAAGACTATACCCCTTAAAGAATAGTATCTACAATATATGTGTCATTTCATTCAAAAGTAAAACTACGCCCACAAATTTCACTAACAAATAAGGCTGCATTTCAAGGAATAGGTCGGGATTTGTAAGCAGGAATCCTGGAGGCTTGGCATTATGCAAATTCGTTTTGGGTAACTGGCGAAAATAAACAAGCTATTAATTAGACACTTTCAGTTAATGGGCCGCAGCGTGGACTCCCTCGGGCAATGGCTAAATGGAAGGATGACAAACGGCCATTGACTCGGTAGCTTACGCACACTTGCCCACATCTATATACATATATTCCCTACTCAGTTGTCTAAATAAGTATATATATTACGGTGCGTGTAATTGTCCAAGGGTTACTCCACAGTTAGCCCTAGTTGCAGTCAGGGTTCAGTTGCGGCGCGACACAGTCATCGTGCTCCTCGGATGTTTTCCTTATCTCTCGTATCATGTGTATCATGACTGTCAAGCGGTGTTATCTAAATTGGTTTGCTGTCGGATTACGCGTATGCAAAACCGTTTAGTCCAATCAATATCTAATTAGCCCCCGATTACAATAATTTGAGATAAGTTGTGAAATATCAAAATATACTAACCGCCGCCATGTACAGTCGCGACCAGCGGCCCTTCACGATCACAGCAGCCGCTACGGACGGACGGCAGGCGAGCAGCACCAGCAGCCGCAGCAGCAACGGATCGAGTCGTCGTCCCAGGATGCCCAAGCTGTACAACGGAGTCTACAGTGGCCAGTGTGGGGCTCTGTCGCCGCCGGACCTAATGGAGGCCCAGCCAAAACTGATTCCCAAGACCAGGAGCAACAGCAGCGGCAGCAATAGCCGGAACAGCAAGGTGAGTGTTGGACAAACATTGGACTTTTTATGGGGTTTTTATGGAGAGTAAATAGGGGAAGTTTGAGGATAGTTAGAAGGTTTATATAAATACACATTTAATTTCTTTAAGTACATTTTTACCCTTTCCCTTATATATTTAAGGATTTATATAATTTGTTAAACACTTGCTTTAGGATCCAGAGGTTTCTCCTTTCTTCAGAGCAACTCACCTTTATGGTTAATAAAATATTGATTCGAAATGGTATCTTTACGTAATTTTAATTCAATAATATATCTTAAAATATACCCTTACTGAACATGACTGACATTTATTTGCAGTATTGGATATTCTCCATGATAATCGAGCGCAGTGCAGGTCCCAAGCGCATTGAAATCGATGGCGATGATGCGGACACTCCATTGGAGGCCATCCTGCCCGCAGAGCCGCCGGCAGAGGTCTGCCTTTTGCGTGACAGCCCCTTCAGGATATTGCGGGTGAGTCGATCCAGAATGTTATGGAGGGGGGTTAAATGCAGGTACGTCGTTGGGCCGTAATTCCCCAAAGTGATGAAAAATGATGAACCCAGGTCCCTAGGTGAGAGCTGTGATAAATGCTTTTCGAATCAAGATTGCCCGCGAGTTTCAAGAACTTTCTATTATATTATATTAATATATTTTAGTTAGGCAAAACCTTTACGAACTAAGAGGTGCTATTAAAATAAATATAGGTTTCTGCAGCATAAACAATATAAACTCTGAAAAAAATATCAAATTTTCAGTATTTAGAGAACTATAACTATAAATTAATAATAAAGTTGATACAAACCTAGCACCCACAGGACATGGAATGCAACAAGTCCCTTGCAAATTGGAAACACATCAGAAAAACGTTGAAATTGAAACATAAATTGACTGCCAAATTGAACGAAAGTCCCGAAGCATGTCCTGCTGAAAGGACCCGACACGAAGCTGCTGCCTGTTGGCTATAAAAGCGGGATAACTCGGACCGAGATTTCAGTCTTTCAGCGGCTCCTCGTGCGCGTTCCTCACTTGCTAAAACAGTGGCTTTCTCTCTCTCCAGTGCTTTAACCAAAAATCAAGTTAACTTGGCTAGAAAATCAGTGGCATGCCAATTCAATTTGTGACATAACTCAATAACGCTTTGTGAAAGAATCTGACAGAAAATACTTATAACTGTCAAGCAATGATTGCAATAAGGCTGCTGGTTTTATTTATGATTATTTAGAGGAGAAAATAAATTAAAAACGTTTGAAAGAAACTAGAACTTAATAAAGATTGTGCAGATTTTAACAATTTAACTTAAAAGACACAAGAAACAAAACGCTGTTTGTAATAACCTATACAATTATATATTTGCAATTAAAAAAACGAAAACATATCAATATTACACGATACTAAAACTAATTCAATTTTAATAAATTCAAATAAATAAATTTAAATAATTTTAATCTTACAATATCGCAAAATAAATCAAAGGCTACATTTTTAAAATTATACAAGTGCTGCAACCGAGATTTATTTTTACCAAAAAATAATTCAAATAGTTTAAATGATTTGATATTTTAATTAAAATCACCAAAGCTTTAAAAATCTGTAAACTTGGCAAAGCGGAATTCTTTAATTAAATTCTAAACCTATAAAATATCCCAATAGACGTTACAACATAACATAATTTTCTAAAACCAAATAAAAACCACAATAATAAATATTTGAGGGCCATAAATCAGATCAAAATTTCTGAAAAGAAGCCCTAAATAAAACGATACAATATAGATTCAATTTCAAACTAAATTAAAAACCACAATAGCCGCAAATTAAGGCTGGCCTCATACGGCAAACAAGTGCATATCCTCATAAGCCCGAGCTCTCGAAACTTTCTCCGATGTCCAACACTCAGGACTGAGGCCAATAGTAATAACAACTGCAATAGCAATATAAATTAATCCGCAGAGCAAACACAAATGTTCAAGTAATTAAGTCCGACGATGACCACGGGCGACAGAGAAAAGGATAAAGAAAAGAACAAGGATAAGGAAAAGGAGACCCCGAAGCGGGAGGACCTCACCAGTCCGCTGCGTTACCTGATCAGTGGCTGTGCCCGCGGAGCGGAGCTCACCGTTATGGCGCCAATCAACTTCCCCAACAAGTGGGCACGCATCCTGCGAATGTCCTCCGCGCCCAAAATACAAATCGTTGACTTTCTCCAGGTAAAATCCATTCAATTAGCAAAGAGCGAGGCACGAGCCACCTTCCAGGAGCAGAAAGTTCGCTTTCTCGTTTCGATGCTTTTACGAAAAAACTTTCTTAATGAAAAATGTTCGAGAAAGGGTGTTGAAAACATTGATTGTTTTATATTCTAGGGAAAAGGGGGTGTTCATTGTATTATCTGTTTGCTGAAGCGTATATAAAACAATACACTTACTGGGTCGCCAGAAAATGTTAATGATAGAAATCTATTGACATTTTGCAATGGCAAACGGTTGTTCGCTTTTCTGTTTCACTCTCACAAAGGCAAATACAAATTTCCAAGAGGAAATATGTGGAACTTGACCTCCTTGTTTAGTTTATAGAGTTAGTCCCTTCACTGCCAGTTATCTCAAAGGATTTAAGTTGCGAAGTTTGCACAGAGAACAAAAATCTTTGGATAAGAAATAGAATATTTAAAAATGAATTTCCAGTCGGGAAAATATAGTAAATGTATTTAAAAATTAAAATTTATGTTTTAATAAGAGGATCAATATGTTTTTTAGTTGTTTTAATTTATTACATGTTCCAAAAGGTAAATAAAAATGCTTTAAAATAATTTATTGCAAGTAACGTCAAGTACTTTTTAAAGAAAATTAAATTTTATAAAAGATTATCTTGGTATTTTATTATTATATTAACCTTCTTCCTAATTTATTACATTTTCTTCAGTGCCTGCGAAAGCAAACAGAACTGTTTTGCTCTCTTGAACTTAATTGAAGTCGCTACAAACTAAGACACCTTTTTGTTCCCCTCCATTAACAGGCGGCCGAGTCCGGGAACCTGGACGACTTCAAGCGCCTCTTCATGGCGGACAACTCGCGCATCTCTTTAAAGGATGCCAAAGGACGAACGGCGGCCCATCAGGCGGCAGCCCGTAATCGAGTTAATATTTTGCGTTATATTCGCGACCAGAACGGAGGTAAGCTGAGTATATTATTAGCCATTAACTATGGGCCGACTTATTAAGAGTGATTTACGCACAGACTTTAATGCGAAGGATAATGCCGGCAACACGCCCCTACACATTGCGGTGGAGACCGATGCCTACGAGGCTTTGGATTACCTGCTGTCCATGTAAGTCATTTATTGAGAAGGAGGAACTATCGAGATAACTTGCATCTCTTTTTTTCTACATTGGTTTTCTGGAAATTATCCTTCCGGAAATCCTTGTAGTCCGGTAGACACTGGAGTGCTTAACGAGAAGAAGCAGGCCCCGGTGCACCTGGCCACCGAGCTGAACAAGGTCAAGTCGCTGCGGGTGATGGGTCAGTACCGGAACGTGATCGACATCCAGCAGGGCGGGGAGCATGGACGCACCGCTCTCCATCTGGCGGCCATCTATGACCACGAGGAGTGCGCTCGCATCCTGGTAAGTGGTGTGAGTCATTGCCAATCGTTCCATGTAATCACTTTATCTTTTAGCGACTTGCTTTTGGGTATTCATTCATGCATTTTATTTGCATTTTGATGGCCAATTGGACCATGTACACACATAGCTTATAATCATTAATCAATTGTCACCCGGAAAACTCACTCTCACACATCATTCCCACACACACACACACACACACACTCGGTCTGTAGATTAATTTATCATAGGCAAAGAAAAAAGGTGAAAAAGGTTTGTATGTGCGATTGCCTGCATTTTAACAGTATGCTAAGGCATTTTGCTCGTGTTTGTGTGTGTCCTCCTAGCATTTGTCTCAGTATCAGTATCAGTATTAGTTTTAGTCTTAGTAAATTATTCAAATAGCCATCCGTTTACTGTAACTCGTCGTATCTTCCAGATAACCGAGTTCGATGCATGTCCACGTAAGCCCTGTAACAATGGTTATTATCCCATACACGAAGCGGCCAAGAATGCCAGCTCCAAGACAATGGAGGTCTTCTTTCAGGCAAGTGTTTCCTTTTCCGTATTTATTTTGTGAGTTTACACAAAAAGAAATTTAATTAATATATTAATAACATATTTTAAAATAGAAATTGTAGATATTTTCTTTGAATTCAACAAGATATAGATTTTATACATACAGCGACTCATCCTTTTTATTCATTTATTGCTAACTTAAATAAAATATTAAACATCTGATTACAAATTGAATTTAAAAAAATTTATAGCACTCTATATACAAATAACAGATTGATATCTAGTCCAAGATATTATACAATTAAATTGCTAAACAAATTCTACTTTTTTTTGGGGTAGTTGTAGTTCTTTTAATACAAATCCCTTATGGTTTGTTCAAAAAATAAATAAAATTAATTAAAAATTAAATTGCTTAGCTATTACTCTACTGTTTTAAGTCATTTTATTCCTTTATAAAAAAACTAGCAAGTTTCATGAAAAAAATATCATAAACCTATAAAATTGTTCAACAATTTATTGGAATATTTTAATATATTTAACAAAAAACTGCCTTGAATTATGCAAAATATATTTTGTAGCCCTTAAAATCTACCAATAATGTGTTACAAATATTTAAAATATAATAATAAGGTTAAAATTGCCAAAATTAATTTTAAAAATATTATTTTTACGTAACTCCATCTTTTTACACCGTAAAAATTCTTGAAAAAACTCAAAACTTATATTATTTCCAATAAAAATTAATATATTTTATAGTGCATAGAAATTAGCTGCATGATATCATTCCCATCAAGCGATAACTATGCCATCTCATCCGGCTTTGATCTCATTGTGGAAGTTATCCCCTTCGGACTGTGGACTTCGGACCGCTTTGCTTGATTTCTTTTACTTAACCCAACCCCCTCTCATGACCTTTCGTGCACTCTAGCTTAGAGTTTGAGTTTGAGTTTATTTTTATTTCTCCTTCCTCTGCGATTGAAATTGCGTATACGCCGCGGTGACAGCGACATCTTAAAAAAGTATCAAATTTGTAATGGTTCATTCGCCTTGCTGGCCTCTCTCTTGCTCTATCTCTACGGATTAAAAATATATGTATCTGGCATGATGTAAGGTCGGCTAAAGAAAAGAAAAAAAAGTTCAAGCTGCTGGAAAATATCAAATGTTGGGCATAAGTTAGACAGGTCGGTCATTGACTTTAAGGGGACAACATTGTTTGGGTTTTCTTGAGAACTGATTTAAGAATAAATAAAAATAAAGGAGGTGTCCGAATAAATACATAATCCTTAAAGGAACGAAACGTTCGCAGCTAAAAATCCCTAAGTTTAATTCTTGCAAATCCCTTTTCTAATTACTTAATTTACCTTGCAGTGGGGCGAACAACGCGGCTGCACCCGCGAGGAGATGATATCCTTTTACGATTCCGAGGGCAATGTGCCGCTCCACTCGGCGGTGCACGGTGGCGACATCAAGGCAGTGGAGCTGTGCCTCAAGTCCGGCGCCAAGATATCCACCCAGCAACATGATCTCTCAACGCCAGTGCACCTGGCCTGTGCCCAGGTGAGTGAAGTGTAAAGCTGCACTTGCTTGAGGTTAACTGACAGGCAGCCAGAGCTGAGTCCTCAACAACTCTCGCATTTCCAAGGGGGAATTGGGTGTGTAAACAAAGCGTTTTCGGTCAGTAAGTCAAGAGAAAACAGCGTTAAAGCCACGCCAAGGAGATGCGGGGTCCTGAAGTCACAGACTCGTGTCCTGGCCTGACTTTAATTTGACAAATTCTTATGCAAATTACACCAAGAGGAACGTGACTCTGCCGCGGGCAAAACAAAGCACCCCCTAAATGTTGCGTAACGCACACCAAGGGTGAATGAATCCGACTGGGTTTTCCATTTCCTTTTTGCCATTTTTGATTTTTCTGCCTTTTCTATTTGTTTATTATATCCAGGGCGCCATTGATATAGTAAAACTGATGTTTGAGATGCAGCCCATGGAGAAGCGCATCTGTTTGAGCTGCACGGACGTGCAGAAGATGACGCCGCTGCACTGCGCCTCCATGTTCGATCACCCGGACATAGTGTCCTATCTGGTGGCCGAGGGGGCGGACATTAATGCCCTGGACAAGGAGCATCGCTCGCCGCTGCTCTTGGCCGCCTCACGAAGTGGCTGGAAGACAGGTAACTAATTAAAAAACTTTCATTTATCATAAAAGCTTCATTTAACTTTCTCTAATATCCCAGTGCATCTGCTCATCCGCCTGGGAGCCTGCATTAGCGTGAAGGATGCTGCTGCCCGCAATGTCTTGCACTTCGTCATCATGAACGGCGGTCGGCTGACGGACTTTGCCGAGCAGGTGGCCAATTGTCAGACCCATGCCCAGCTCCAGCTGCTGCTCAACGAGAAGGACAGCATGGGCTGTTCGCCGCTGCACTATGCCAGCAGGGATGGGCATATTCGTTCGCTGGAGAACCTCATCCGGTTGGGGGCCTGCATCAATCTGAAGAACAACAACAACGAGAGCCCATTGCACTTTGCAGCCCGCTATGGGAGATACAACACGGTGCGCCAGCTTCTGGACTCGGAGAAGGGTTCCTTTATCATCAACGAGAGCGATGGTGCTGGAATGACGCCGCTGCACATCTCCTCTCAGCAAGGACACACGCGGGTGGTGCAGCTGCTCTTGAACCGTGGCGCTCTTCTTCATCGCGATCACACCGGACGTAATCCCCTTCAGCTGGCGGCCATGTCCGGATATACCGAAACCATTGAGCTGCTGCACTCGGTGCACTCGCACTTGCTCGATCAGGTGGACAAGGATGGGGTAAGTTCTGCCTAAAATATTGTAAATTAATGTGGTTACATTTCTAAATTCTTTCAAGAACACGGCTTTGCATCTGGCAACCATGGAGAACAAGCCGCATGCCATTTCCGTGCTGATGTCGATGGGCTGCAAGTTGGTTTACAATGTGCTGGACATGAGTGCCATTGACTATGCCATTTACTACAAGTATCCGGAGGCGGCTTTGGCCATGGTCACACACGAGGAACGGGCCAACGAGGTGATGGCCCTGCGGTCGGACAAGCATCCCTGCGTGACTCTGGCGCTGATTGCATCCATGCCGAAGGTCTTTGAGGCGGTGCAGGACAAGTGCATCACGAAGGCCAACTGCAAGAAGGACTCGAAGAGTTTCTACGTAAGTTGCCGGTTTCCCAAGGGACTCCCCAAAGGGAAAACTCTCATCTCACCTCTCATTCCATCAAAGCTAACCGTTCTCTATTCCGCCCCCTAACCCCAACGATATCCTGACCAGATCAAGTACTCTTTTGCATTCTTGCAATGCCCCTTTATGTTTGCCAAGATTGATGAGAAAACCGGAGAGTCGATAATGACGACGAATCCCATTCCGTTGCCGGCATTGAATGTAAGCGGAAACTGGAATTGATCCCAGATCAGATCTGTTGCATGCTTGTTTCAGTGTTGTTTTTTCTGCTCCCCCTTTTCCTGTGATTATAAATCATAATTTATGATACAAAAGGTTATTATTTGGAGGCATTACTGCTATGACTTGGAGGTTACTTTGGATATTAGGAATTATTTCTTTGATTCTTAAAAAATGGAAGTTATATTATGATTTATCACTGATATAGAGTGTATTTGAGAAAGGCCTATGATGGCCATTAAATTGAGGATAAGGAGCAGAGCTATAATTCTTGGCTTAAAGACCGGAAAACTTAAGAATAACGATTAACTTAAAGGTAGTTTGGACTCAATAGCCGAATGTCCTTAGAATTTTCCACAGACTGAAGGTGAATGATTGATTTGGCAATGCCTCACGTACTCTTAACAGGACCCATCATATCCCATTAATAATTTTGTTAGCTAAAATGCTCAAATTTAAACAAAAAACCTTGGCTACCACCATCCAGATAAAATATTCGTTTTGGCCCTACCAAAAGACACCCGAACAGATCGAGGCCAAGCGCAAAGAGTTCAATGATCCCCGCTGGCGACCCGCGCCCCTGGCCGTGGTGAATGTGAGTGTGACCCGAACTCTCTTAAAGATCTCACCATCGAGCAGCTCTGCAATTGTGTCTCGTCCCCTAAGCTAAATACTAACCCACTAACAATCAAGTCAATGTATCTGGCTTTTGTAACTTGTATGTGTTGTGTATGTGTCTATGTATCATCAATCTCTGTGAGCTCATAACTAAAATATAATTTCCTTTCCCCCTCTTTCCGGCTAGACCATGGTTACTCACGGCAGAGTGGAGCTGCTGGCCCACCCGCTGAGCCAGAAGTATCTGCAAATGAAGTGGAACTCTTACGGCAAGTACTTTCACCTGGCCAACCTGTTGATCTACTCGATATTCCTGGTCTTCGTGACCATCTACTCTTCGCTGATGATGAACAACATCGAATTGAGGGCCGGAAATAATAACAAGACGATGAGTCAGTACTGCAACATGGGGTGAGTTATGGCCTGAAAATAATATATTTGATAACTTAATCAAGTTTTATCTTTTAGGTGGGAAGAGCTTACCCTAAATTTGTCCCAGAACCCAGCGGTTGCTTCTCAGATCCGCTTGGATTCCTGTGAGGAGCGCATCAATCGATCCACGGGAATTGTTTTCTGCGCCATCGTCATTGTGGTCTACATCCTGCTGAATTCTATGCGGGAATTGATACAAATCTATCAGCAGAAGCTGCACTACATTTTGGAAACGGTCAACATAATTTCCTGGGTGCTGTACATCTCGGCTTTGGTGATGGTAACGCCGGCCTTTAGACCGGACGGAGCTATCAACACGGTGCACTATTCGGCGGCCTCGATTGCTGTCTTTTTGTCCTGGTTTCGGCTTCTGTTGTTCCTCCAGCGATTCGATCAGGTGGGCATCTATGTGGTGATGTTCTTGGAGATTCTGCAGACGCTGATCAAGGTGCTGATGGTATTCTCCATACTGATCATAGCCTTCGGCCTGGCTTTCTACATTCTGCTCTCAAAGGTGGGTTCAGAAATGTGGTTATAATGTACACGTTTATTTAAAGACGTACTACTTGCAGATTATTGACCCCCAACCGAACCACTTGTCCTTCTCCAACATACCCATGTCCCTGCTGCGAACCTTCTCCATGATGCTGGGCGAGCTGGACTTTGTGGGCACCTATGTGAACACCTACTATCGCGACCAGCTGAAGGTGCCCATGACCTCCTTCTTGATTCTGAGTAGGTTTCTGGCTTATAATCAAACTTTTACCATAATAATTGTATTACTATTTCTCCCAGGCGTCTTTATGATCCTCATGCCCATTCTCCTGATGAACCTGCTTATCGGTTTGGCTGTCGGTGACATTGAATCGGTGCGGCGCAATGCCCAGCTCAAGCGCCTGGCCATGCAGGTGGTGCTGCACACGGAGCTGGAGCGAAAGCTACCCCATGTCTGGCTGCAGCGTGTGGACAAGATGGAGCTCATCGAGTATCCCAATGAGACCAAGTGCAAGCTCGGCCTCTGCGACTTTATTTTGCGCAAATGGTTTTCTAATCCGTTTACCGAAGATTGTGGGTACAAAATAACCTCCTTCATTCTGTTTATTTATTGGGTCCCCATCAAATTTTAGCCTCCATGGACGCCATATCCTTTGACAACAACGACGACTACATAAACGCTGAGCTGGAACGTCAAAGGCGCAAGTTGCGCGACATTAGCCGCATGCTGGAGCAGCAACACCATCTGGTGCGTCTCATTGTCCAGAAGATGGAGATCAAAACCGAGGCGGACGATGTAGACGAGGGCATATCGCCCAATGAGCTACGCTCGGTTGTTGGCCTGGGATCGGCTGGCGGAAATCGTTGGAACTCGCCGCGCATTCGGAACAAACTGAGGGCCGCCTTGAGTTTCAACAAGAGCATGTAGAGAGGACATCCTACAGAACCTGCTCTAAATATATCTACAAACATATATCCTATATGTCATAAAATATTTCAATTAATCTCAAATTATTGTGTGTAGAATCCACAAGGATTGTCTGTGTGTGCATGTGAAGATCGTGTGGTGTGAGAGGTCCTTAAAGGAATGTACAACGAATTTATTGGCAAGGACCACATGCTTGTTTGCTATTTATCTGTAGTTTTATATGCACCTAAAGTTCTGCAATTGCTGCTGTTTCAATGTCTTTTAAAAGTCTATTAAACAATAAAGTCATATTAACCAGAGCAACCTAACACATTCTTGGTTTAAATACAAAATTATTTATTTATAAAAATGATCAATGGTAAAGTGGCAATGTGTGAGAATAATGGCATAATGTTAACGATAAAGATAGAGAAACTTAACTACTAATTTGTGATTAAAACGATGCGAACCTTCTACATAAAGGTGATCTTCGTGCGTCCCATGTTGACCTGCCAGACGTTGAGCTCCTCGTAGTCGTCAATGCACTTGTCCACCTGGTCGGGTTTGAAGCCCTTGGTGGTGCAGCGGTCCATAATGTCGGCAATCTTCACCGCCTTACCAGAGCCGGCCAACTCGCGTACAATGGCAAAGATGCGATCCGAAGTGTTGGGAACACTAAAAATATAGCTAAGAGTCAGCAAAAAAATAAGATTAAAATTTATCTAATACTCACTGTCCCTTCTGGTGCTCATGGATCTGATTAAGCGAGTCCTTGGACATTTCCAGCAGACGCAAAGCCTCGGCCACATCGTCCTTCTCCACGCGATCGGAGAGACGCAGCCGGGCCAAGGCGGTGGACAGACGCAGAATGCCAAGCAAGTTACGGGCAGAGGTGAATGTCATGTCCTTCTGGTTGCGTGCCTCCCTTCGCAGCTCCACATAAGCGCCCACAATGTAATCGGTAAGCTCATCGGGAATGGTGGGGTTCTTGCGCTTGCACAGATTGATGTAGCGCCGCATGAGATTCATGTCCAGCGCCTTAACGCGCGTCGGCGGCTGCTTGCTATGACTGTGCACATACGTGATGTGCTTGGCCAGCCGCAGATCGTTGTCGCGATCTGGCTTGTCCTGGATGAGCCAAAGCAGATCGAAACGCGAGAGTAGGGCCGCCGGCAGCTGGATGTTTTGCTCGACGGTACGACGGGGATTGTAGCGACCAAAGGCGGGATTGGCAGCGGCCAAAATGGAGACGCGTGCATTAAGCGTGGTCATGATGCCTGCCTTGGCTATCGAGATGGTCTGCTGTTCCATCACCTCGTGAATGGCCGTACGATCCGTGTCCGCCATCTTGTCAAACTCGTCAATGCAGCACACACCCTGATCGGCCAGCACAAGAGCGCCACCCTCAAGCGTCATCTCGCCGGTAAGGGGATCCTTCATCACGGCCGCCGTAAGACCCACTCCGGAGGATCCACGGCCGGTGGTGTACTGCGAACGTATAGCCAGGCGGCTGATGTAGCCCAGCAGCTGCGACTTGGCCACACCGGGATCGCCCATCAGGCAGATGTTAATGTTGCCGCGAATCTTCATGCCATCGGGCCGCTTGTCCACGCCTCCAACCAGCAGAAGAAGCAGAGCCTTCTTCACATCCAAATGGCCGTAGATTTCGGGGGCCAGACTGGTGGCCAGGCGCTCGTAAAAGTCATCTTGGGCCAGCTCCTCCAGCTCATCAGGTGTGAGCTCGGCGTCCTTGTCCGAGATCTCATCGTTCTTGTTGATGCAAATGATGCGCTGTGAAATAAAATGGATTCGGTTTATGCAAAACCTAGGAAATACTATGAGATTCAGTAGATTTTACTTACATGGGCTTGCAGGAAGGTCTCCGACAGCAGACCCTGCAGCATTTGCTGAAACCCGCTGCGCACCAAGGGCAGAAAAACGCCCGAGACGACTATGTGGTCGCCCGGCTGGGCCATTCGGGTCACCTCGCCCCTGCACAGCACCGTCATGCTGCGAGGAATGTGGCCGACGGGCACCTGGTCGCTATGCTCCTGCATCTTCAGCTCCTGGAACTTGATGAACTTGGAGCCGCGCGTTTGCAGGTACAGCCTGCCGCCCGCCTTATTCACTCGACAATCGTCCGACGGGCAGTCGTGGACTGGCGTAAAGGAAAGCGAATTGACAGGCTGATAGGTCTCAGAGCCGCAGCGATCGCACGTGTACGTGGCCACCACCATCATGGGCTTCACCTCCGTGCAGCGGGTGACGATGCCGCGCACGGTGACCAGTTTGCCAATATGCTGGGCCTTCACCTCGCGTATGGAGTGAGCCTTCTCAGTGGACTGAGGCTTGAAGCCAACCTCGCTGGAGGGATTATGTTAGGATTAATAACATAAGATAAGATTTAAAGATGCCTTAATAATACATACAATCGCTTCATCAGCTCCGAGGGGAAGCTGTTTCGCTCGTCGCGCTGCTCCATGGGATTCCTGGTGCGGGCGTCCATCATAAGACGATGCTCGATGTACACATCCAGCGCATCCTTGGCGTGCACCTCCTGCTGCTTGTAGCTGGGCAGCAGCTCTGCAATCACATCACTAAAAATGGCCGCGTATCGCCGGCAGTTGTCCATCACCGCCTCCGCGAGGCTCTCGTTGAACTCCGCCAGGTCATCCAGATCGATGGTGATGAGGACCTGCTCCCGATGGGCTAGCTTCACCAGCTGGGAGCCGTACACAAACTCCTTCTTGCCGTCATCGTCGCACTTGCAGAACTCCGAGAGGAAGGTTTTAATGGATTCTGTTTGGTTGATGAACAGATTTGTAGAGTTATTGTGCTTAAATTAAGCCACCTTTTCCACTTACCTCTATCCTGGGCGTAGTCTCGTCGGGCCATTGTATTCTTTTTTTGAATTTACAACACAAAACAATCAAACTGAGCGTAGATGCAAGTCAAATGTGTTTTTGCGGACGCTGTTTGCGGGAAAATGCGAGGAAAACACAGAAAATGCTTCCCGCCAAAAATGCGCTCGCCAGGGGTGTGACCAGATGTAGAAACAAGAAAAATGTGTCAAAATGGGGGTTGGAAAAGGTGCAGAACATGGCTAAGACATAACGTAAGCCAAAATACGTAAACTACATCGTTTTTTAAAGAATTTAAAATTAATTAAGAATAAACTAATAAATTTTAAGTTATAAAAGATTTTGATTTGACTAAAGGGAATGGCAATTTAGAAGATTTATTAAATTAACGATAATATTTCCAGTTTAAATAATAAAACTAGCTAGAATATATTGTAAATATATTTTGTGAATAAAATAAATATTAATCCTTGAACCTTCACATAATAATCATACGATATTTTAAGACTGAAGAATTTTCTAATGAATTTTCTTTCTATAGCTTTCACAATAAATAAATTATTTTATCATTTTATTATATTATATCATTATATCATATACATATGAATTGCCTACTGCTCATTATACCCTTGCAGGGTATTATAGTTTCAGTCAGAAGTTTGCAACGCAGTGAAGGAGACATCTCCGACCCTATAAAGTATATATATTCTTGATCAGCATCAACAGCCGAGTCGATCTAGCCATGTCCGTCTGTCCGTCTGTCCGTCTGTCCGTCTGTCTGTCCGTTTCTACGCAAACTAGTCCCTCAGTTTTAAAGCTATCTGAATGAAACTTAGCAGTTAGTCTTCTATATACTCTCACTCGTAAATATGTCGGAACGGGCCGGATCGGACAACTATATCATATAGCTGCCATAGGAACGATCGGTAAAACTTTCGAAAAAAAATTATAACTTTGTCAGTTTTCAACAAAACTCCACCAAATTTGATATTTCGCCATTAATTATTAATTTAGAATTTCGATTTTAATTTCATGAAAATCGGACGACTATATCCTATAGCTCTCATAGGAACAATCAGAAAAATAATAAAAAAATCATAACTTCGCTGTTTCTTAACATATTTTCATCAAATTTGAGATTTGGCCACTTAATATTCTTTCAGAATTTTAGTTTTAATTTCATGAAAATCGGCCGACTATATCCTATAGCTGCCATAGGAACAATCAGGAAAATAATAGAAAATATCCTAACTTCGCTGTTTCTCAACATATTTTCATCAAATTTGAAATTTGTCCACTTAATATTGTTTGAGAATCTTAGTTTTAATTTCATGAAAATTAGACAACTATATCCTATAGCTGCCATAGGAACAATCAGGGTAATAATAAAAAATTCAGAGTTTCGCTATTTCTCAAAATATTTTAATCAAATTTGGGAATTGACTACTTATTATTATTTCAGAATTTCGACTTTAATTTTATAGTTCAATTGCAATCTGCAAGGGTATATAAACTTCGGCGAACCGAAGTTAGCTTCCTTTCTTGTTTTTAATGTAATTTTATTTTAAAAATTATTGAATCTCTCAAACATTGCCTTTTCTTTCCTCTCTCAAAGTCAACCGGAACACTTTCATTTAATTATTCCACTCGAAACACAACGAACTCGTCGTGTTAAAACCAAATTTCTAGTTTTATCCCCATCGACACTGCAAATCTTTAGTGTTTTTGTAAAAATGTTAAAGAAATTCGTGGAAGTGAACGCGGAATGCAGTCCCTCGACGAACCCGTACGAGGTGCGCACCTATCTCGGCAACGACACCGTGCCGGAGTGGAAAGCGGAGGACTGCCCGCCTCGCGACCGTGTCTGCCAAAAGAAGCCACCAGCATCCACGATCTCTCAAGTTCTGACCATCGAGGATGAGCTGCGCCGCATCCACCACAAGGCGGAGGAGTCGCGCTTCCTAAATCCGTTCAAAAAGACCTGCGCCCTTTACGATGAGCACACCAAGTGCATCATTCCACAGCGTTCTCCCGCCGAATTGAAGTTGAACGCAGAGATGCGGGAGCGCCTCCTAGCCGCCCGCATGGATATGGGCCTGGTTGAGCATGACGCTAAGTCCGCCCTGAAGTGTCCCAAGGATATTGTTGTACTCAACAGTCCCATGGACATGAGCGAGGAGGAGGAGGATGAAGAAGGCGAGGAGGAGGAAACAGAGGTCAAGCCACAACTAGCCTCAGCCGAGTGCAGCTCGAATGTAATTCTCATTCCGGACAAGCGAATGGTGAGTTAGGATTATATTTTTTTCTTAATTTTTAAGATTATTCCTTAAAAAACTTAACGGTGAAGGTATTCGTTTTTGGTAAATTTCCAATAGTTTTATTTGTAATTCAACTCAGTTGACGATAGACTGCGATAGATCGCACATCTTAAAATAACTTAAAATGCTTACTTTCTCAGGCTTTAAATAAACACCGACTATTTTATGGCATTGCAGCTTAGGCTAGCGTAGGATTAGACTTCCTATTTAGTGCTCTTACTCTATCAGCTCAATGTCATCGATATCTGCATAGATGCTACCTGGCGGCAGTTCTGGCAGGGAGCTAATATCCGGATTCACTCCGGTTTCTGTGCTCTGGGCCAGTGAAAGGGTGCGGTAAGCTCCCGAAGCAGCCTGCTGTTGCATATGCACGCCCAGCTGCGATATCAACTCCAAGGCCTTAATGTCCGAGTTCATCAGAGCGAACTGATGGATGATGGCCAGGTGGGGAAAGACCCCATTGAGCAGGGTGCTGGTGCCGGCTATCATTTGCTCATCCGAATTGGGCTGCTCTTCAGTGGGGATTTCCTCTTCATCTGCCATGCTGGCTGGTGAATCCAGCATGCTGGGCTCACAGGTCACCACCTCTACAACGTCATCGTTCTCCTCGAGATGGTCAGACATCAGGCTATTCTCGCTGGACAGATTGACCAAGTCGGGTAATTTAGGCAGTAGTCCTTTCTTGTTGGCGCCACCTTCAGCGGGGTCGGATAGCTCACGCTGCATAAAGTTGGGCAAAGCCTGCTTAAACTCCACAATAATCTCCTCGACGGGCAGGTCTTGGGCGACGGGATTCTCTCCCTGGTAACCCAAGTCGTCCTCCTCGTACTTGTACTTTCCGCGGAAGCGATTCAGCCAGCGGTAGGAGGGTCTAAAGGAGGGCAGATTCAGAACGGCAGCCATCCTCAGGGCGGTTTCCTTTAGCTTCTGGTTGCGGATGCTCAGGCTGAGATGGAGTTGCCGGCACCGTTCCACCCATTCGTGGAGGAGGAAACTAATGGCGCTCATTTCGAACTTGCGGCGCTTGCGCGTCATCTCCTCAATTATAATGGAGGCATCAGCTTCGCTCAAGGTGTCCAATTGTTGGAGCAGCTCCTTCTTCTTTTCCAGAATGCGACGTATTTGGGTGGCGCAGCAGTGGAACATCTTGGCCAGGCTGTTCCTGGAGATATTGGTCTCCTCATAGTAACGGATGACGGCAATTTTCTCGTAGAAAGTGAGGATATTACGCTCATTGCGACGGGATTTGGCCTGCTGAGAATAGGTTTGATTAATTCATTTGGAAATTAATTTTAGATGAAAGTGAAATAATTAGAAGTGCCATAGATAATTACAAAATCCTTTAAACTGGAGGAAAGGAATATTTTGTTCCTGTTTCCTTTAAGTTTTAGCATTTTATAGCATACTTTTAGCCACTACTTAAATTGTTTATGAGTTAACAAGGACTTTTAGGGCTTCTGCGAATAATTATTTTGTTCTGAATTTTTCCACAAAATTTTTTATGAAATTACCTTTAGGAAAGATAGAAATATTAACATTTTTTCTAGTCATTTGCTGTAGTGAGCTGTTCAAAATAGACAATGCTTCCCTTATTTTATAAGGTGTCCTTTTTAACCTTGAGTTTACGAAAAAATAAAAACTCATTTTTGCAAGAATCCTTAATGGCAATGCAAAAAGCCAGTTTGTGAATGTTTTACGAGACTTACAAATATACTTTTAACCCGCAAAACATATGTACAAATACAATTACGTCAGTGTGCATATGCCTTCGGATGACGCGCGTGTTTGTCTGCTGGCCACAAGCTATAAAATCCACCCTCCAAGGACCGCTTGAAGGCCAAGTTAACATATCTGGCTTCCACTTGGGACTTACCCCTTTGTTGTTATTGTTGCGCCGAAGCGTCGCCGTTGGTAATGCTGCTATGGCTGCCATTTCAATTGTTTTATGTTCTTCAACTCACAGAGTTTCAACTAGTTTTGTGGTTTATCCTTCTCTTATGCCCTCGTCCCTGAATTCTCGACCTTCTTTCCACAAACTGCGCAGCAGCTTCCTTCGAGCCAATTGCGCTTTGTTGTTGTCTTGCTCTCAACAAACTCTCTCTCCTCTCACCTTTGAGAGAGTGTCCTGCGGCGAATCCTTTCGAAGCTGGACAGCGCAGAAAATGCTATAAAACTGAAATAAAAACCATTATTAATACCGACCATGCAAATGGCAAAGAGTTATTAGTCACATTTTTGTGTTGGCACGAAGCACGTTCTCTAATTCGTTTGTGTTTTAGCTTATTTCTGTTGTTGCGGCGCTGACATTTCTACAATTACTGAGTAATAACACTTGTGCCCTGCTTTTCTATTCCGCTCTCCTCGTTGCTCATTCCGCTGTATGTGCTCTTTCCTATTCCTCTACCCGCGCCTTGGACTGTGTGTGCGTTAGCACGTCGCCGGCTCCGTATTCCGTATGAAATAAAAGCGGTTCACTATGCGCTCACAGTCCCTTTGGGTGGTGTGTTTGTTGGTGTTTCGCATCGGCTTCGGCCGTTGTTGTTGTAGCAACAGAAATGACACTTGCAGCTGTTACGGTTATACAGCGGAGGAACAAATGGTAGTAGCGGGGGTTTGAAAATTATTTAAAGAAAAGAATTGTAACTCTTAAGAGCACGGAGACATATTTAAATAATTATCTGGGAATATTTTATCAGAAGATATAGAAAGGCTTAAGTCGGCGAAGTCATCGTGAAATTTAAATATTAATAAAGAGAAAATAGTAGAATAAATGGTAGTAATGAGGATTTGAAAACTACTAAAAACAAGGGATTGAAAGCTGGAAACATATTTAAATTTTTATTTAGAAATAGTGGGATCACAAGATCAAAACAGGGTTAAGCCGGCGAAATATAAAACCATTACATCACCTTTATATTTAAATAAAATAAATATATCTAAGTACAACAAAAAAATAGTAGAAAAAATGGTAGAAAACGGTTTGGAAAATTACTTAAAAAAAAGGAATGTAACGTTTAAGAATACGAGAACACACATATTTAAATATTGAAACCTTTAAGATCACGAGAACACACTTTTAAATATTCATTTTAAATGGTTGATCACAAGATTAAAAAGATAGAAAACTGATCTTGATCTTTATATTAACAAAATATTAATAAATAAAATAAATAATAGCATAAAGTAATATTGAAAAATGAATTCAGAAAGTATTATTGAATTTAGTATTATTCTGCAAATCTTTCAGGATATTTATAGGTATTTTGATCTTTTTAAAAAACTAATTTCTGTCCCTTCAGGAATGATGCATACTTTGCTGCAGGACAGTTAATCATAATAATTTGAATTTTAATATATCATTTATATTATTTCCGAACAGTATGAGTAATTTTTGAGTTTTCAGGCACATCCTTTAACAATTTTACATTACCAATTTTATTATTTTTAACCTTGTAATATATTTCTGACCCCTACTGTATTGTGTTGTTTGGTCTAGTGCACTGTGCATTGTGCATACGTGTATGCAAAAGCAGTGTGGTTGCTGTCGCTTCACTTTTGTTTCACTTGCGTCTGCGTTTTGCGCCGAGTTTGTTATGTTTCGATTGTTGTGGCCGGAAAGAGGGGCGTGTGGTGGAGTGGGCGTGGAAAGGAGGGGGTGGCTGGGTTAACGATTAACATCCGATTTCTATTTTGCAAATGTAGCTCTCCACGCAGAAAGTGCGCTCTATCTTGGCTAATTACTTTTGCGTTGCAGATAAGAGCCTGTGTCTACTGAGAGTGGAGTGCTTCGAACGATTCGTTTCTTTTCGTTTCGTTTTGTCTGATACCCGAAGTGATATAAACACGCTTTAATGTTTTATGGGCTTCCATCGTTATCGATTCCACCATACTCTCTGCTTGATTTAACATCTTTGAGGTAAACCCTTTGGAATGCCATTAAAAGGCTTCAAGGGAAAACTCTTTATCTAATCGTCAAAATTGTGTCTAGCTTCAGGTTTTATTAAAACAATCTTTTAAATAGATTTATAAACAAAAAAAATGGGAACTAAGGATATCCTTTTAAAATAATATTCCTGGAACCTTATCTTAATCATATCTAATTATATTTTAATAATGTATAACCTATGGAAAGTAATTTAAAACTCAGCTTTTTTTAGCCCCTTTTTGGGAGCTCTTTTTTTATGTTTACTACGCCCCTGTTTCTGGCATTCCCTTTGCTTAGTGGCGCCGCCCGAGAGGTCTCTTGTTTGCTTGCACACTTTTAGCTTTACGTATGCACTTAAATGTGTGTCTGTATCTGTATCTGGGCTTCGTTAGGCGACTGCACCTGGCAAATACCAATTTTAATTCGAATTCCAAGTCATCACTGAGATTGGTTTTGCTGCCTCAGCACCATGATGGAAACACAGATGCCTTCAGGTTGATTACGCTGCCAGGTTCCTTTTTCTACCTGTTCTTGAAGGTTTTTCGGATATGTTATCAATGGAAAGGCTTTGATAACGAAAGATTTCACTTACTAGATGGTATTAGTGATTAATATTAATTATCATAAATAAATTAGATGCTCCTAGCTAAAGATAACAATTAAAACTAGTTTTTAAATAGCACTACATCCTTAGTTCCTTCATAAAGCCTTTTAAGGACCCCAGGTGTAAAGAACACTCAAGAAACCGATGCTTTCCTTGAACTCCCTTCCAGAAATAAAGCCTGTTTTATAAAGAACTCCAATTCAGTGGTGGGGACCTGCTCTCTCTCTACAAAAGATCTTGTTGGCTAACCCCTCCATCTGGCTTGACATTTTACCAGCGAGGGTTGCGTAGTGAAACTAGCGACTTGTTGGCAGACTGCGCCTTGGCTTTGGTAATGGTTGCCTGCCTGCCTGACTGCCTGCTTGCCTGCTGTTGTTGACGTGGTCGTCGTCGTATGCTATAACTGCGCGATATTGCGCCGCTCACCTGGCTCACCTGGCCCGCTGCTCGTATGGCTGTTGCTGTTGCTGTTCTTGTTGTTGCTGCAGCACGCTAGATGACTTGTTTGTTCTGCAGCCGAGGCAGCCTCGTATTTGTATAGCGGGTATTCGGGTCCCGGGTTCGGGTTTCAGGTTCGGTTTTCAGTTCGGTTTTCAGTTTTGCTGGGTTTGTCGAACGAGAGCGATAAGATTCCGTGATGTGGCACTAAGCGCTGCTCGTTGTTCACTGCTCTGTGCATTGGACGCCTCTGTTTGGTGGCCGTCAGCAGCTCTGCTTTGTGGCCAGCCAGCCATAGAGGCCCTCACACAGACTCAGACACAGACACAGACACAGACACAGCCGTAGCCCGTAACCCACACACACTGGCACTTGGGCAGGCCCACATATAGCTCAGGCGGCGACATCAGGTCGTTATAGTCAGTCTAGTTGGCATTTCGTGCTTACCTTATGCCGCTTACTAACTTCTTGATGAGCGCAGAGAAGTAAAGTAGAAAAAAGCGAACACAAACAGGCCTCCCTCCCGTACGTCCGTACATATACTATACACCCGAACACACACAGGCACACGCTCTATATGGGGAATAGTACGTCGGGCATCGGTGGCGTATGCGTGCTATTTTCAGCCGCATTAAAAGCTTATGGCCATGGGCAGGAAAACACAAAAACAGAGTCGCCAAGTGAAAGCACAGAGCTTGTACAGAGCCAAGCGCCGATAACTGGCCATATGTTACACAATTGCCAGCGTAAAACTATTTGATTACTAAATAATTTAGATGGCATGAATGTCCTAAAAATACCTTGGGGTTTCCTATGACGTGAGGGGGTAAGATGTTTTGAAAACGATTTTGAGAATGTCTTTAATTAGGTCTTTAGTTTCGTGCATAAAGCAAGGTTTTATAGAACTATTTTTAAAAAGTCCTTACATACTTTTTTCTTTGTATTTTTAATTATACAAAACAGTTTTATTGAATATTCAACCATTTAGATTTATTTTTCTTATTTATAGTACTTTTATTTAATATTTGAAAAAGTGTTTTAAACTTTGGCATTAAAATTTAACAATTTAAAATGATTTCCCTTACTCTAATAACATGTTTTGTCATAAAGAAATCTGTAATAATATTGCAATATAATTTTCTGCCTTTGCTTAGCTCGAGCTAAAGCGTCCAAAGAGTCGTATCTATCTGAATGAGACTGATGTGGGTCCTCTAGAAGAACTACCCTTCCCCTCCTACAATCCTAGAGTCCTGCAAGAGGGCTTAGAGACCGATAACCTTAAGACCTACGACCTCATTGAAGGCTGCAACTCGGATGATCTGTGGACCTGGAACGTGGGCTACCAAAGGCGTGAACAAGATCTTGATCAGGACTTTATCAACGCTTCACTGCCGAGATATGGTATGTATTTTAAAAGGAGGGTTCCTTAATGTTTCTTTAAATTAATTACCATTTAAAGGAACTAACTTAGCTCCATCTAAATTTCACAGAAAACGACGGGGAGCTTACGCTCTATAATATTCCCGATCAATTGGATAAGACCTTCACAGCTGGGATTGTGTATGGAACCCGAAACATTTATCCAGAAGAAAAGCAGGAATCTTACCGCTTACGGTGAGTAAATTAGAAAATAAGAAACAAGTTTCAGATACTTGCAAATCTGCTTCAAACTAACCAAAGCCTTGCTGTGTTCTTCCCTTTTTAATTTAAAATATATAAAAAATGATTTTTTCTACTTAGATACTATAACCGACCCACTGAGATCGGCGCCATTATAGTTGCCTTCGTGGAAAGCTTTTACCTGAATCCAGATTTCTGGCAAGGCGCTAGTATGGACGCCATCCTGAAGCGCGGCGTGAAGCTGGTTAAGAAGAGTGCCGCCCTGAATTTCAAATCGGAGGTGAATGACTTCGACATAATCCCCCAGGTGGCCGAACGTCAGGCAGCCGTGTCGATCAAGATCCATTTTTCGGGACTGCTCAAGAACGATCCCAACATGTTTAAGGTCCTGTCGCTGTTCTTCTCCAAGTACAATGCCTGCATTTTCACATCCCGAGATCTTTTTCTGCTCATCTGGAAGCGATGCCTGAACTCGTACTTCGTCTTTGATCCGAACGGACGTAACGACGAATGCAAACGGGATTTCGAGGAGGGGAAGTGCTCGCTAATGTCCACACGATACACCGAGCACCTGGTGTATCTGATCATCAAGTTCAGTGACCTGCAGCCCGGTGATGAGTTCAATATCTTTGAGATTTCGCTGACACAATATGGAAAACTAAAAGAGGAGCCCTATAAGAAGGTCGAGAACGAGGAGTATCACAAGCTCTGGTCGGTGGTCAATGAGCATTTTGCCGTAAAAACATCAGCCACGGGTGGCATTCATCAGCCCATATCAGGCAACGAGAAGAATGCCTCGCTTGTGGTGTCCCTGATAGCCCTGATTTATTCCGAATTTGAGCTAGCCAAGCTGTGGAAGCCGGGAACCGTCGATGATATTATACGGTATGGCGTGGCCTACTATAAAACCCTGCGCAAGAAGTTCCGACTGGACGGCAAACGCTGGAAGAACAAGAAGCCCCACTTGAACATTGTGGACCTGCCCGAGATGTTCCTGATGGGAGCCTTCAAGGCCACCGTTCGCAAGTATCCTTTTATGATTAACGGCCTTGTGGCGGACTGCAAGAACTATTTGGACTCCCAGCTGACGATGGCACTGCATCAGCTCTTCAACATGCCCAACTGGCCAGCGGCTCTCCTTCAGATCGATAACTCGGTGCTGGCCTTGTGGCGCGACAGGGAGTTCTTCTATGTGTTCGATCCTTTTCGTAGGAATCGCACTGGTTTAGTGGTCGATCCCGATGATTATACCATCAAAGGTCTGGCTGTGCTGCAGATGCATGCCACCTTCGACTCCTTCGTCCGTGTGCTGTACCGAAATGCCATGAAGATGAGACGTGGCGGCAAGTTCTTCATTCACGGCATCCGCTCGGGCTGCATCCGACCACTGCAGGTGATAACTCCACAGGCGAATAAGTTCCAGAACTTAAATATGGGTCTGCCCACGTTCACGGACGAACCACCGGCGCCGGAGTTGAAGCAGAAGAAGAGCATTGAGAGCATTCCGGAGGAGGAACGTTTCCCAATAGTCGAGGAGAACGAGATGGTGGATCAACTGATCAACATGATTATAAATAATATTATCAAGGATCTGCCAGAACCACATTGGAAGAAGCCAACCCTATATAGGCCTGCCCAGAAGGTCCTGCTGCGCACGGATAAGGAGAACCTCCGTGCGCTGCGACTGAAGATCAAGCGCGGCTACGAGCTGGGCCAGGAGGAGGAGGAGGATCTGAAGCGCGTGCTGACCTTGGAAGAGGAGCTGGCTCTTAAGAGCAACTTTAACCAGCTGCCGGATGGTTCTTGGATCATCATGGGCACCACTTACCTGCCTCAGGTGGATGAGGAGATGGCCAAGCTGGGTGGCTTGCTGGCTGCTCTGGTGGCCTTGGCGGTGTCCTCAAAGTACAAGCTCTCTACCTGGAATGCTGCCCTCATCGAGTTCGCGCTGGAGTCGGTCAACAGCTTCGGGGAGGAATATCAGGATTACGAGAAAGTCCTGGCCTGCCTGTTGGCCAAAAAGTTACCGGATATTCATATTGGCGAGAGCCAGTTCAGTCTGAAGGTGAAAAAGGTGGTCAAATCCTCCATCATGGTGCCGCTGCGTCAGGTTCTGGTCGATCTACTGGTGGACAATAAGCGACTATTGCTCATCTGCCAGCGCTTCTCCTGCGTGATCTTCAAGCGCTACAATTTCGTATACATGTTCATTGGCTTCCCGTGCAATGCCATTGGCTATAGGAAGGGCGGATCCGGTCCAGCTTGTCTCCTACGCTTCTTGGAGCTGGACGCCTTGATCAAGCGCATCGAGTTTGGCTGCAATCCCCAGGGCTGTTCTGTAATGAACTTTATTGTGGCCTGCATTGATATAGAGGTCGGCCTTCCTGAACGATTCAGACCTGCGGTCAAGGCGGACGACGACAACGAGGTCAAGCAGGAGACGGCTCGGCAGAAGAAGCTGCGTGATCAGCGGCTTGAGAAGATGCGCTACATTGACGAGGAGCTAAGGAAGGAGAACGAACGCATCCAGGCGTTCCTGAAGGCGAAGCAGGAGCATTGGGATCGCAAGAGCGGAAAGAAAGGTGAGTACTTTATTTATTTATTTGTATATTGACTTATTCATATATGATATATTTATTTATATATTTATTAATACATTTATTTATTATTTTCTGAATTTATGGTTAGATTTATTTTAAGAACTAAAACTATATCAAAATAATTTCTCTAGTTTTGACACAAAACGTTTATCATATTTATTTTTACCTGGGGAACGAAATCATTATAAGTTTTAGTTTAATAATCACATGATAATGATAACAGATTGATTTATATCTATTTTTTTTTGTTTTTTTGTTATGATTAAAATTGAATAATATTATATTAATTTATAATAATTATTATTTTTGATCAGAAATAAAGTAATTTGTACATAATCATTCTTTAATAATATAATATTCTTTGCCAATTATGTTGCATGTACTTATAGAGCACATCCAAAGGATCAAATGTGTTCTATGGGTTTTTACGCCCAATCATTATTTTTAAGTTTTATTTTTTTTTATAGATTAGCCAACAAGGATTCCCAAGAAAGTTTTTTTTTTTGTTTTTAAGTCGATTCTTAGTGGTTGATTTTTTCATTTAAAAATTTGAGCGATAATCGTCATTACGATTCCTGTTATTTTTTCAATGATAGTTTGCTCCAATCATTTATTTTACTTAGCTGTCAATATTCTTATTTTAATATTTGTGTTGTTTTGTTCCGTTTAGACAAAGGTAGATATTGAAAATAAATTTAATTTGCGTAATGTTTATAGATCTATTCCTTACATATATTTGAGATCTAAAGATCCTTTGGTAAAATGTTTTATATACAAAATATTTTATTAATAATATAAAATTAAAAAATTAAACATTGCCTTTATATAATTTTAAAATATCATTTCAGGCAAGCCCGAGTACCGGGACACTGGCATCGACGAAGGCGAGGGCGAGGAGGAAGACGACATGGGCGAGGAGGAGGAGGGCGAGGGCGAGGAGGAGGTGGAGCTGAAGCACAAGCCCGGCAAGAAGCTGCCCAAGGAGGTGCGACGTGTGTACAAGCCAAGGCCCATCATGTTCGGTTATCGTATGCGCGAGAAGGATTGCAACTTTAAGATCCAGGGTAGCGTTGCTTTGGAGGGACGCGGTGAAGGCTCCTTCAAGACGATCAAGCCATGCTACTTTGCCTCCGCCTTGGCCATTCTCAGCTGCTCCCTCCGCCCGCTGAACCAATGGAACTCGTACCGCATCGACCGGGTGATCAGCAATGCCAAGAGCATTGCCACCAGTGTCTGCGACCTGGAGTCCGCCTACGAGCGTGTTGTCCGTCATGTGACCATCGACGACTATGAGTTTGATATCTGGATTCGATGCTTTGAGGTTACAGGCATGTGGACACCGACGCCCATTAAGAATCCGGGCTCCCCGGAGACGGGTCTCATCCTCTTCAAGAAGAAGTTCAACAAACTGATGAATGTGCGAAAGTACATGATCCTTTTCACGCCCAACGGCAGCTATGCCATCTACCACGACGAGTTCTTCCACGTCTTCGATCCGTACGCCAGCATGGAGAAGCCCGGAGATGACGAGGAGGAAGAGGAGAACGATGGCGATGAGGAGGGCGGCAAAAAGAGGCGCTGCCCGAAGGGACCAAGGAAATGGCCCGAGCGAAACACCGCCTCCTGGGTGCTCCTCTACTCCTTGGACTCCGTGCTCAAGTATATCGATGATCGGGCTGCCGAAAAGGATTGGAAGGAGAAGGGCAAGTTCAAGTTCTTTGTGGTGGATGTGCTGTCGTACAAGAAGGCGGCACCGAATGCCCGCATCCTGCAGCTCCTCACCGATCTATCCATACCCATGACCTGCTCGAACAAGCAGTACGGCCGGCCGGAGTACGAGATCTGTGCCACCAACGAGTCCCTGGGCTGGCTGGAGCTGGAGAATTGCCTGCCCGTCTGGAGCAGACTGAACAGAAGGAACACGGCTGGCAAGTATCGCAATCTGCCCATCACCAAGATCAAGAAGTTCGATGTGGAGATCGAGGGCCGGCTCTGGTCGCTGTGGGGCAACCTGCATCCGGAGGCGCCGGTCTTCGAGGACGAGTTGCGTGGTCGCCAGTACTTGGGCTGCTACGTGATGGCCTGCTGTGCAGCCAGCGTCTACCGGCTGATGGACTGGAGTCCCCACCTTCTGGACACCATCGTGGTCAGCGGCAGCAAGTACTTCAAGGAGAGCATCGACCAGATCAGTGTGGAGGACTACGAATTCTCGCTGGAGAATCTCAACATCGACTGCTCCATGGACACCATCAACTTTGTGGTTCATATCGAGCATGTGTGCTATGGCAAGCTGTACCGAGTACCCACTTACAACCGCATGAATCTTTCCGAGGCGCTGATCTACTTCTTCAGTCACTACCAGTTTGGCATTGTGAGTGTGCGGAAGCGGGCGTTGGCAATTGGCTTCTGTCCGGGTCACGATGGCGGATACTTCATGTACGACTGCCAGGAGAAGGATCATCCGCTGTTCCCCAAGCAACAGGGTGCTTCGTATATGCTGCGCACGCGCCACCTCCAGGTGCTGCTTTACTGCATCGTGGTCACTCTGAATGTGCCCTTCTACAACATCGATTTCAGCATTCACAAGGTGGAGATGCTGCGCGAAGGAGCCACCGTGGAGAACGAGGAGGAGGGTGCCGAGGAGGGCAACGCAAACTAGGGAGTTGAAGGATTAGATTACGAATATGGGAAGGTTTCGTTGGGTGCTCGTGGGGTTTGACGCTGAGTAAGCAGATGAGAAATACTTCTTTTTTTTAATATATCGGCAAAATGGGCTTAATAAATTCTGATATCTCTTTTGAGATTACTTTCTTAAATATTGCATTTTTTTTCGATGATTTTTGTACTCAAGTACTGATTTATTTTGTAATACGGATACGGAAATAAATAGAAGTGAATTATATTTAAATATATAATATATTCAACATCATATATATCAGCATTGGTCAGTGACGAATACCAATAACTTTTGTAAAAGAATCAACTTAAAATGTGTTTCAAGACTCCCAAACAATCTAGGTTTATACAAACTGTGACTAGCCAGAATCACAAACAGAATCAAAAGCACACACACACAACTCTCTCTTCCAAATCGAAATTTAATCGGATCTCTAAGAACTAAGCAACTAAACATTTAACAACAATCGAATGACGCATGGCCGCCGGATGACTCGATGCTAGCCAAACGGTGACTCAATTCCGGATGACTTAATGGCGCAGACGACGCTGTTCCTCGGCCTGCTTGTAGTGATAGCCATCGGCACGAAGCTCGTGGGCGGGCTCTGCTTCTAGCTGCTCTGGAGTCTCCGCGTCGGAGGGAGCCATGGGCTGCTGCACATCAAGGATGTAGGGCATCTGCTCCTCGGCCGCCTGCTGCTGCTCCTGCTGCTGCAGCTGCTGCTGCTGTTCCTGCATCTGCAACTGCTGCATCTGCTCCTGATACTGTTGGTAGGTCAGCTGCTGGTTCTGATCAGCAACTGGTGCGGGGGGCAGGTAACGCATGGCAGGCTGTGCCTGCTGGAGCTGCTCCATGGCGGCTTCCTGGGGTGCCATCTCCATCTCCATCTGGGGCATCATCATTATGGGCTCGGCATCCATTTGTGGCTGAACAGGAGCAGGAGGCAGATAGCGAGTGGCGGGCATGGCCTCCTCAGGTTGATCCACTGGAGCTGGGGGCGTTAGCAGGCTGCTGGGCATAGCCTCCATCTGGCCATGTTCATTCTCCCGCATGTATTCCACCTGCTCGGGCAACTCACGCAGCTCCTGCTGCTCAATGCTCATGGAGATGGCTTGCTCTGGGCGAGGAGGCGGAAGGTAGCTGCTGCTGGGCAGGTGGGAAACATCTGCGGCGGCCAGGCAGGCGCACAGAGCGAGCGTCAGGCAGAAGGTTTTCTATATAATTTAAAAGAAAATTCAAATTATAATAATAATTATATAAGTTTGTAGTAGTATCCTTGTAGTAGCTATCCTTGAGTCGTAGTTATCCTTTATCCTTGTCCCTTTCCTTTTCCTTCCTTACTCACCATCTTGTTGGATGTTTGGCTGTGGAGCGTCTGATGTCGGAAGAGCTGAAAGTGATGATATTTATATGAGCACAGCCTCCGAAGAGACCTTCAGTTGGCCCAGTCAATGGTCAAGGGGTTTAGGTAGTGGGCTCGGGTTGTCGGGTTCCGTTATTTGCTCAGTCCATCGATTTGTCGCCGGCATTTTTTGGTCTTGGCTTCGTTTTTTGTATTTATTTTTATTTTTGTTTTTGTTTTGGCTCATCTCGACAAACAATCAAACAAACATTCGAGTATTCCAGCTGAATCATCGCCACTGGCCCCCAAGCCAGGCACCACCACACCAAACCAATCCGATCCGATCCGAAGCCTCAATTGGACTCAGTTTAAGCCGCTTTTGGCTATTTGGGTACCCTTGCAGCGGGTAATTACCATTTTTGGGGTACACAAGGAAGCCACCCAACTAAAAACAATAAACAGTTTATAAATAGTTTTCTGTAAAAGCAATGCTTACTATTTTTGTCTCTTGTGAAAGCTATTAATTGGTAGGTCTCCGGAAAAGGTATATCAATATGACGGAAAAGATTGGTTTAGGAGGTTAATTAAATATTTTAATGTATTTTTTAAGCTTAAGAAAGAAAAATGAATAATTAATTGGTTAATAGGCAATAGAAGTTTGAGGATTATTTGAATTTTTATGGAGAGTTATGAGGGAATAAGTTTTAAATAAATTGTGTACATATTTTAATACTTTCTCGATAAGAATGTAAATATTACAGTAAAAAATTTATAAATTGTATACTTAAATAAGTAATTTTTAAATATTTTTATAATATAATTACAGTACATTTAGATTTCGCTGCATTTTTACTGCTTTCCATGTATAAACTACATCAAGTAATACAATGTTACTATATAACCCCTTAAAATACATATAGTAGATCAATTTAATAATAGTATTTTAGTATAAAAAACTAGAGTATTTCCAATTCTTCATTAATAAACTCAACTCTACTAATTTTTCAGCATTCGTTTTCTCTTTATTTCAGACTTTACCCGCTGACAGGTGCCACTTGACGGGGCGTTTGACAATCTCAATTGTGCTTGAGATTCGCGGCTCGAGGCGTATAAACTGGAGCATGAAGCACAGAGCTTGGAGCGTGGACATATACCCAAGGTTTACCGCGAATTCGTTTTTCGTTTACTTATTTTCGCACGTCGCCTGTTTGACCCTCGCCAGCGGATTTCACGGTCAACCGATGAGGCCTAGCACCAGGCCAGAGATGTCTCCGTGTATCCAAGGGGCCTGACCGGAAAAGCAAACAAGCAATTGAAGTGAATTTCCATGCTTTTATTTTGATATATTATTTTATATATTATATTTCGATTCAGTTAAATTTAGTTGTCAGGTTGTTAAAACTCAACGAAAACTGTACAATTACAAATCTTATTATTTCGTTACCTTCAGGATCAGAAATTAGTATGTTCAAGTGCTGGCATTTCGATCATTAGAGGAGCAGCTAGAGGAGCATCCAAGGCATCTCCATTGGGTTCATCTGCTGTCCCGACTAGACTTTGCCCCATGAAGGAAAAACAGAACAAGCCGAACTGGGCGGTGGAGGCTGTGGATCCCCCGCCTGGCGTTAGTTCCTTTTCTACCGTTAACACCCTAAGGGACACCCGCATTCAGCGCCGGCATCCCCAGTTTGAGAATGAGCCGCCTCCGATACCAATACCTCCCACTGGCACGCGGTCTCAGTCCATACCCAAGAAATCTCGGGCTCCAGTCATACCTCCAACACCTTCGATTGGCAAGCAACTTAAGTCCAGTGCCACGAGTTCCAAAAGTCCAGAGATGCCTCCCACAACTCCGATAGGCAAACCGACTGATACCAGTTCTAGTGGACAACAAAATCCAGTGATGCTTCCGCCAGCTCCGACCGGCAAGCGATCCGAGTCAGGTCCCAAAAAATTCCAAAGTCCTATGAAATTGGAGAATGGAAGAAATGGCAGACCTGCAAGGCGATTTTCACCTTAACGAAAAGGAGTTGGAAGACTAGTCCTTCAGGGATAAAAGACGAAAAAAGAACATTAAATTTTAACGTATTGATTGATTAAATTTTCTAAATCAACATAATTAGAATACATTTTATCAAAGGGAAATTCGTTGTATATTTAAACTGGGACAATTAAGGAGATATTAAAGATCACCAAAAATAATTGAAATTATTTTTGAATTTATTGGAAAGGTATGACTTTATTTTGTTTTAAAAATAAATTATTTAAAATAAATTATATCGATGATATTCTAATTGTGTACTAGATTTGATCAAATAGAAAATCATTATGGTTTGTTTATTTTGTTTTTAAAATAAATTATTTAAAATAAATTATATCGATGAAATTCTAATTGTGTACTAGATTTGATCAAATAGAAAATCATTATGGTTAGTTTTTAAGTTTATAAATAGGTAAGGAAAGTCATCAAAACTGTTTTATTGCCCAAGAATTTAAATATACAGGAAATTAACTATAAATTACAATCGAATAACTATTTGAAATCGCTTTGAATTGATTTAAACAAGAGCTCTTATTTATACATTTATTATTTATATTTATACATCAAATTGTCTAACCAAAAACAAATACAAATAGACAATAATTTATATTTAATGAGATTACTACATAATTTTATATAATAAATATACTCTTGAAGTATCTGAAGTAAGTTCTTTATGATTAGTGCTTAAAATATAATAATATATTCAATAGTTTATAGAAGCTAAATAAATATAATCCTCTTCAATGGCATACTTCTGGGCTTCATCATTAGTTTCCTCAATATGGTTTCAACGCTACGTTGCCTACTTTACTGGGGATTCCATCGATTTGATTCGAAAGATCTTTGCCAATAAATAATGTGTGTAAAGGGAATTAATTAAATAAGTTCTTATATTAACTAGAGAGGTAAATTAACATTTTTAATGCTAGAGTTATATTTTACATCGTAAAACTTTCATAATTTAAGCAAATAAATCAAATGTTGTACCTAATAACTTTTATTAATTGTAAATAAAATGTTCAATAAGATAATTTGTATAAAGGTAACCCTAGCCCTTCCAGTCTTTTAGTAGGAATTCAAAAAACCAAAGCAACAGGGGTTTATACTAGTAACTCAAGGAAATCGTAAAATATTTTTTTGTTTTACAATTCACTTTGGATATCAGGGTGTACAAATTTTGGACTTTAAAACCAAAAATTAAATCCGGTTATAAATTGCCCGTTTCTCAACATTTTTCAAGTCAGCCAGAGAGAGAAAGAGGGAGCATCACTGACCATGTCATCACGAGTTGGAGAGCGGGACAGCGGCGTAGGGTCTAGCGGCAGCGAGGACCGAATGACCATGGATCCTACAGAGCATAATTTTGCCCTTGAACTGAAGCCGACTCCAAAGCAGACCTGCATACCGATGCACCAGCGGCTGACCAGCTCGGAAACCAAGTGAGTGCTACTTAAATTTGCTTAATTAAATTACTGTTTCATGTTTACCTAGTGTGTTCCATCGGGATGTGGATTACGAGGTGCCGGACAAGTCCTGGTCGGTCCTGTACATTGGCACAGCCAAGGAGAAGGCCCTGAAGTAGCGGAGTCGTCATCTCAGATGCACAGTTCGGATCCCCCGCAGCTTTTCCGTAGCACATCCTGCATACGAATGGAAATCGATTTCCTGCAAACACAATGGCCCACTCAGCGATTGAGTCCTTTGCCGCCACATCACTCAGTCATCCATCAGACGTCGCGAAATGTTATATAAAATTTAAATTCGCCCTCGTGCCATTGCATATATCATTGGACTTTTATTATTTTTGTGTGTGGGCTGAGCCTGATGATGCTGGGGCTGGTTGCAATTGGTGGTGATACGTACGATTGTGATTAATGGAGACGCCGTCATTGAGCCCGATCCCCGGCGCTTCAGATGCTCGCCATATACATACGTATAAACATTTATGCATAACGATCGCAGACCCATCCATGATGTCATATTCAATGAGCCAAGATTGCTCTTGAGAAGTGTCAACTGAGACATTTGTATCTAAAGCGGAAATAATGGCTTAATGAGACAAATGACGCGACTCTGACACATCTGACAGCTTCGAAATTCTCGAAACGTGTGAAATTCTAGCGAAATTGATGCTTATTATTTGCAAATCCATATTGTCTTCCATGATAAATGTTTGGCATGATATGATACGTTTTATTCAAGTCAATGAATAATTTATCACAGGGTTTATCTTTTTAAAACTGTTTGTATAATTAATTCTTGCCGGGGAATACCCATTCATGTGTTTGCCATGTTTACAGGGATGAAGTCGAGTTAAAAAGATATATTTATAAACGTTTAACTTGCTTAAAATAAATTCTTTATAGATTTAAATAAGCCTAGTTTATTTTTTTAAACCCCAAAACATAAGACTCAATTGTGGTTTGTCCGCTCAACTGAACTCTTGTGGTTCCCCCCTTCGCAAATTTATGGTCTGTCTGCTTTTGAAAATAGCTCCGAAAATAGCTTTTCTTCCAAGCATGCCAAAATCTGTTTGTCTGCTCGTTAGCATATCTGCAGACTGAATATTTTGGCACTGCCCGCAGATGGGTGGATACTCGCAGATACACTCCTGCCCCGAGTTCACTCTGTGGGCCACATGTCAGCTTAAAGTTCCATCTGAAGTGTCTGACCCAGATAATTTATTTTGCCGGCAGCTGAATGCCATATATAGTATGCATGTTTATATGTAGATACATAGATAATACTCCCGGCAGGGATGCAAAAATCTTTAAATGGGGTTAACAAAATATTAAAGTAAATCAGGGCAGCTTTTAATAGCCACAATAGATTAGATTGCAGGCCAAGTTTATACTATAAACTTCATAGAAAATAATCTTCTTTACAAGGTGTGCAACTTTTCCTGTCCAGGGAACCTCGGCAATCTATCAGAAAGTTTATTCACAAAGAGTGTGCCTCATTTCCGCTGTGAATTTCTGTTTGTTTGCTGCATATTTCTGGCATTGCAAGTGCATTTTATAAATGGTCCTCTGACCATGGCGATGAAAGTGGCAGTGACATCAGCTGTAGGCTATATCAGGAACATTAATACCAGAAAGTGAGATCAGGACTGGGCAATTAGGGTGAAAATTTATCGAAACTATTAAATGGCATGCAAAAGTGTCGTGCAAAATAATAATTTAGTGGGAAAACAGGCATGAACTCTCTTCTCCTCTCTGTCTCTATTTGTAAATATGATGTGCATTGTGGGTTTGCCACAAAATGTGGCCTGTTTGGCTGCTGCTGTGTTCTAATTGAAATGGACCACAAAATTGCTTAGAAGATGTTTGTATGCGGCTTGCCGCAAACTTCAAAGTTTCACTCTCCGCCGGTCGCCTCTGATTGATGCCCATGATTGATGATGGAGTCGCACCCAACCCATTGCGGCCGCCTGAGCTTTTCGTTTATTTTTCTTCAGTTTCTTGGGGGGTTTTTTTCGGTACTCGGCGATCCAATTTGATACAATTGAACTTTGTCGGTTGTCCACCGAAATTCTTGCCATACATTTTTGCGTAATTTGCATAAAAGATATTGGCAAGCTCCAAAGTCCAAAGTGCCAAAGTCGCCTCTGCCAGTGTTTTCATTTCCCCCTTCCTATATGGCTTTCTGTTTTTCTTTTTTTGCCTGCTCTCTTATGTGGTAAAATCTCACATTTCCATAAGGCAAACATGAGCATAAGCATAAAATTAAATATGCACGAGAATTGGCAGAGCCATCGAGGCAACGCCAACTGCACTTGCAACAATTTGAGCTTTAGACACTGAGAGCAAGTAAAACTCATATTAATTTCATTTAAATTTAATACCAAATAAATATAATGAAATTAAATTATTGCTTTATTGCAATTTATTATTGCAATTAAATTATTGCTTAGCAACTTTAAATGTAAAATTCAAGCAGAAAAAGAAGGAAATGCTTTGCTAATTTTATTCCAAATGCAAGTAAAATATCTTTAAGTATTCAGTAATTATTTCAAATATTTTATATTTCCCAAAAATGAAATCTTCACTTATTTAAAAACATTATTTGCAGTGTAAAGTGATTGGCTAAAGGGGCTTGTCCGGGGTAAGCGGTTGCCTTTGCTCTGGCCAAATTTCGCTTCACTTGTTGTGGTTGTAATTGCTGCCGTTTCTCAGGCGGCTGAGAGGTGGCTACGGAGGACGCTCGGGGGTGGATTGGTATCTGTCATTGACATGGATGGCCGTCGTGGTTCGTGCCTGCAGCCCAAATGCGTTTTGCATAATTTTAAAGCCTCTTTAAAGCTGCGAAATGCCATTACGGGTTGCGATTTTGTGACACAAACTATTTTGCGGATTTTTTTTCGGGGACAAATTGAATTTCACTCTTGACTGCACATAGCAGGAGAAGGGAAGGGGAGGAAAGAGAGAGATTTTCCATTTCCCATGCCGCATATACGTTATATTTGGCATTCGCAAAGCGCGAAACAATTTTGATCAATTTCCCTGCAATTACTTTCTGCCAATTACGGAAAAATTGATTAATTAGCCTTAGCCACTGGGTTTGAAATATGTTTTTGCCCAAAATGTTAATCAATTACTGCTCGATGTCGGGGTTAAAAGGCTTATGGCTTTAATCTGTCGATAGCCCTGCCAATTATTCATGAATTATGGCCTTAATGAACACGTAAAAACTACTATATATTCTAAACACAATTGCCAGATGAATCATGGCTGCTGAAAATTTACAGGTGATTCAGTTGGTTGCTTATACAGATAAGGATAAACGAATGAGTCAGAAAAGTTCTTTGAGTTTACAAACTTACAAGTATTTCCCCTTATTGTGTCATTGATCTTCTCAGCATTTTCTTTTTGGCAATCAAACACAACAAATGACTTTGCCTAATTGAACTTGAACTTGATGTTAAGTGACAGCAATTGAAATATCTTAATTTCTTACCCAAAATTTGGGTCAATTCATGCTGATAATTCTTGGAATGCAAACAAGTGTATAATTCTACTAATTAATCGCGTAATACGATACACCACACACTTGCCCAAAAGAAGCCAAAATCAATTTATCAAAACTTGCGTAATATGTTTTTTGGGAATATTTTGAATATGCATGAGACCAGAAAACAATTTTGTACTAGAGACCCCGCTTTAGCTTGAATATATATTGAAAATCGATTAGTGCAAAGTGAACAGGAAAATCAACAAAATGGAAATGACAACGGCAGACAACGTGGCACTGGGAACTGGTGGCCACGCATAATTCTTGAGGCCTCCGGGGCAAGTGCACTGGGAATTAAATTAGTTACTTGAAATACATACTTGAATTTAAATTTAAAATAAATGAATACCTATTTTAAAATGTAATACAAATTAATTATATTTATATTTATTTACGAAATGTAAGAGTTGAGATTCCATTCTCTTTCCCTCTAAATCCTGAATTATATATTTTTCTCTGTGTTAACCAGCAGCCACCAATGACAAAGTTTTGTCCACTGCCCGGGGACAGGTTGCAGTGGCCACTAACTAGTGACCACTGACCACTGACCACCATCATCGGCGTCGCCTTCACTTCACCATCACCAACGCCATTGCCAGCGCAGGCTGACCAACAAGTTGTCTTCAATTAGCGCCAATCGCAGCTCAACAGCGAAAAGCAATTAAGTCACTTCACCGTCTTGGGGGTTCTGCGACGCTTATAAAATAATTTTTTAATTGAAAACTTATTACGGAAAGTATCCCAAACTTGGTTATCATCTGCGGGACTTGGAGTTATGTTATGAGATTATTTGCATAATTGGAAACACGTTAGCAACGCGCTCTCTCTCTCTAGACTTTTCTGGGAAATTTGCATAGTGCAAATTACTCACTTTGTAAGTTTAATGATTCATGACTCACTTAGCCTTCAATTGTTTACTGCACCACTATATGTATATATCCCTTGATCTCCTAGATCGGTGGCAATAAACCTCATTGGGTGCTGCTGCGCTTATTGAGTGAGTCTTGGAGTGGAGCAAGTGCAAGTTTGCATATTTCTCATTTAAGTTTCATACGCACCCAGCATGTTTATTATTATACATTTTTATGAGCGGTTTGTTTTCTCGATTTTCGGATTTTCATATTCTCAGTTTGTGGGTTTTTGCATTGGTGCGATTCCCAAAAATTGTTGTGCCGATCATTCCGGACCGAATATTTGCTCTTAGTGGAGCATAGCCAGACGCAAATCCCCGAGCACTGACACATGTTGCGCCTGCCTGCCGGTCTTTATTTATTTTTTTTCTTTGGATTTAGATATATATTATACATACGTGGTGTATATATAGATATAGCCGAAATGTGCGGAAACTGAAATTCATTTGCTACATCTGGCAATTGTAATGGGAGAGGAGGAAGCTGCGGCAAGTATCATTTGTCTGGGTTAATTTGTTCAGCAGTTGTGGAAAGGTTTAGGAGAATTAATTGTATTGTATTTCCGTTTTAAAATTAAACACTTTTTTTATTATTTATCCATTTTATTTATCTAATAAAATGTTATTATTTTTTATAGTTTTTAAATGAAATAGATAGTCAGGATAGCGTTGATCCGTTTGATTACTTATAATAACTTATAACTTATTGTTTTATTTTATTTATAAACATTAAATTAGGTTGATATCGAAGTTAATATTAGAAAAACTTATCATGGGAATAAGTAACTTAAATTGTGGTAAATAATGATTAAGACCAAATTCTTGTATATATATTTAAGCCTTTACAAGACTTTACTTTTACCTTTCTCAAAAGATTTCATTATTTTTTACCTCTTGCTTACTCACTTCAGTTTTTTTTTCCCCCCTTTGCAATTTTAGCCTGGATTTCGTAGGTGTTACACATTTTGCGGCAAAGATATTTTTATATTTTGTGAACATAGAAAGCTGCTGAGCTCTTGCCACGTCCACGTGCTGCGACCCCTTCGATGGGTCAATGTCGCCGCCAAGAAATGACGCTCCTCTTTCGTTCTTGTGTTTGCTTAGGCGGCTGAACAAATCTTTAAATTGCCATAAATTACAAGAATTAGGGGCATAATATTAGATACGGCTGCCAGAGTTGCGCAAACACATTCGCCGGAGTCAAGTGCAGAGTGCCGATGGACGGACGGACGGACGGCGGCGAATGGAACGGAATTAATGGGTCTGCCCTTTGATGGCCCCCGAAGAGTTGAGCTATCGAATAAATCATTGCTATGACCTTCCTCCAGTGCCATTCCCTCCCACCGGTTCTGGTCCAAGTTTTAGGCCGAGTCCCCCGAGTTTGAATTTTTATTTGAATTTTCCGGGTGTTAATGGCCGGCGAAACATTTGGACAAATAGTTTCTATTCCTCCTCCTCTTTTGAACTTTTTTATTGTAACTATTTGGTGATTAAAAATTGCCTGATTTTAATTACTGTTACACGAAGAAAAATGGGAGTTTATCGAAGGTTTTTTATATACTTTTGCTAGCTATATAATTGAATATTTTTAGTATTTTATAAAAAAGGATACTATTACTTTAATATAATTTTTAAATTTCAAAGCATTGTTTTACGATCTAAATTTAATTTTGTAAGGAAAATGCAAGTATTATATTGGCAAATTAACATAAGAAATCGAATCTACAGTGATTTCTACGTTTTAATAAATTTTTACAACTTTATAATCCAATAATAATAAATATATCTCAACTGAAAGCCATTTCCCCATTTAAACTAACCTTGTCACAGTTTTCTTTCCTGATTTTATAATCCAACAAATCATAATAAAAATTCAAACATGCTTATATGACTTGTGCTAATAAAATTAGCGGCATGCTTGCACTTTTTTTCGGTGTGTAGAATCGTAACATTACACGAACGGCGATGTTTATGCACGGATTTTTGGGCCAGCTGCCGCACATGTTGCCAGCGAGGCGCCACCCACTCAATGCCAATGTCCAGAGCAGATGGTGGCACGGCATAGGCCGCGGCACACACAATAACCCACCCACCCACAGCCACACCCACCCACAAACACACACGCCCAGTCGATTCTATTTCCATTTGGATGTCATCTCTATTTTTAGGCTGTATGGAGATCGCCCTGTGTGGCATGATGGCTGGGCAACTCTTTCGCGTATCATAAATTAATCTATTTCGAATCGAAAACTATTCTCAAACGCAAAATTATGATCCATTTTTCTTCACGCACGCGCTTTTCATAATTTCTCTAATTACAAATATTCCATTGTTTACAATTTGTCCGCACAACACACATTTCCTTGAGTGTGCGCTCGATTTGCTGTGCGCTGTGTGTAAACATTCCGCTTTTTGTTTATATCAGTTAGCAAAGTGCAGCGGATTAATAAGCGTCAATTGGGGGCCCTTCACTTTATGACTTGCCCCGAAATTTCCTTCGTATTTCTTTACAATTACAATGTGTGCAAATATTGCTCCTGATCCACATTGTTGTTGGCTAAGGTTGCACTTGAGGCTGCTGGTGCTGCTTGTGTTAAATTTTTGTATTATTGTAGCTTTTGTGTTTGGTATTACAAATTGTTGGGGCTGCTTCCAGGCTGAATATCGTAGCTGTGGGAGCCGGAAGTGATACAATTTTTCTGTTTAAGTTAAACCTAAAAATACTATTCAGCTTTCTTTAAAATTGACTCACTTTTATTGCACGTACACTGATAGAAAAAAAAAGTTTTCTTTCGAGAATTTGTGCATTCTCAAAATTAATTCTTAATATAAGTACGAAAATTCTTAAAGTAAGATTTTTTAGGCTTAATTCAAGACCAAAAAATACTAGATTTAAGATTAAAATTCTTCAAGGAAGAACGAAAATCTCTAAAGAACAACGAAAAATTCTTGGGATGATTTCGTGACCGAAATGGTCACGATTTTATGACCAAAATTCTCGGGTATTTCTATCAGTGTACAGTTTTCTTTTCTATTTGTTTTAAGTAGAAGTTCACTTTAAAGTAGTTTTTTTTATTCTTTAAACTAAGATCTGAAGTGTTTGGAATTTTAAAATATTGTTTAAGCAGCCGTACTGAATTTTCTTTCATCCCGGTCTTAAAAGATTCTCTTAATAAAATACATCTATATTCTTGGCATAGGTTTATTGTTTTAATAGCTTTCTTTCACTCAATAAAAATTCTGTTAATGGACTTCATCAAAAAACCCATGAGTAATATTTTAAATATATTTCTCTTAAATCAATGTCATGAGTAATATTTTAAATATATTTGTTTAAGGCAATTTTTTCCTTATGACAATATTTTCTAAAAACAGCAGGAAGGATTAAGTATTGCACCTGTTGATGTTGCTGGAGTTCCTCTGTTCCCCGGATGCTATTGTTGTTATTACAGAAGCTGATGTTTTTAGCCTTACGTTAACTATTCTTCTTATCTTATAACCTCAACAGGTAAAACAACTGTTTTTAAATTAGCTAGTTGCTATTGCTATTATTTGTCCATGTGGCTTCTACTTTTGTTTTTTCTACTACTGCCATAGCTGCGTTGATGCTGTTAATGCTTCTGCTGTTATATCTAATGTTATTCTTATAAACAAATGTTACTGGTGTTGGTGCTGCTCTGGTAACTGCTTTTACTAAAGGGGATGTTGCCTACAACCTTTTTGCATTGTTGCTGAAAATCTTGATATTCTTGCTATTTATGTAGCTTTAATGTTGATGTTGCTATTGTACTATAACCTGCTATGGAAATTGAAAATGTTGATGAAATTATTGTTGTTATTATTGCTACTGTTAATGTAGCTAAAGTGGTTAAGGAATTTGTGACTCTGTTGATGCTGTTGCTAATGTTGCTGAAGTTATTATCTAGCCATCTTCCGACAGCAACATGATGTTAATTTTGTTAGATGTTGCTTCTGTTATAGGCAATGTTGCTTCAGCTTTATTATTGTTACAGGCACGCAACAAGTTGCCAAAACTCAAGAGCTTTTCCAGGAAAAGTAAGCCAAAACTGCTCTTGTTTTCGATTGACTGCATTCCACGAGCCCAAAGTTTTCCCACGGCAAACTCTGACACACTGCAATATGCAAATTTCACCAGACTTGGCTATGAGTAATTCCTTGTACTATAAAGGCCCACCGATCTACGTAATTGTTTATAAATATGGGCGACTCTGGCAGCCGTTCAGACAGATGGCGTCATTTGTTTGCGTTGAATGTGGTCAAGAATTTGTTCGTCGTTCGTTCTGAACCATTTTCTAGCATTTCTCGGGTTGACTAAGCCGCGGAAGGTAAACAAAGCAAAAGTCAGCCGGCGTTGGGCAAGAAATGGATATTCAGACTCGGTTTATTGCTCTGTTATTTGAAACATACACTTTTAGGTTTTCACTTTTTCAGTGCGAGACGGGACGCACCCGTTGCGCCCATAAATTAACTGGGCCAAGCACTCTGATCTCATGCAAAAAGTCAGCGGCCATAAATTCAAATGTCTTTATAAATAAGCAAACGCGAGCGACGGCGGACCCCGAGCAAACACTAAAATAAAATCAACTGTATAAATTATAAATCAGGCATCACCATCGCCAATTAAAAGGGGCCAGGCATTGGGGAATCTAATGAAAAAACAACTCAAATTAGCAGCGGAGCACACTTCAAATCAAAAGCGCGCCAAACTTCGCTAGGCAACATGTTGCCAAGGGGCGCAGACGCAACATGTGCCTTGAAAGCCGGTAAATTTGCGAAAAAGAGAGCAACTCAATCTCTCTCTTAGTTTTATGATTTTAGGAGGCCAGAGATAAGGTTTGTCTTGTTTACGCTTCTCTCTACATGTAAAGAAAACTATCTTGCCCGGGGTCTAAAGATAAAAACAACAGCTGTAAAAGCACTAAAACTACCTTATAAATATTATTACAGATTTGTTGTCATTTCATTTTAAGAAAAATAGATAAACACTGAAATTTTGTTGGAGTTTAATATTATATACTTCTATTTTAATTAAAAATATCTAGCAACTTAAACGTTGACACTAAAAACTACTTTGGTTTTGTACAATAATTTCTCTATTATCCGTGCGAAAAAGTAGACTTCGTTTTTTTTGCGAACGGTATACTGGACCAAAAATATTTATTAATCAGTTTTTGATTTGCCAAGCACACATTTTAAATTACAAAATACAATTTTCTTTAAACCACACTTTTATATATAAATACACATTTTAATCAATTTTACCAGGGCCATTAAACCTGACAACATGGCGTATACGTGATTTTAAGAGCTATGAATAAAAGAACAAATAAATAACGGTAAATGTGAAAAATAAGTATTAGAACTTCTCTTAATTGTAGTAATTTTATATTTTCAAAAAAGATAATGCTTTTGATAACTGAACTCTTAAAATAACTTAATTGTATTACATATTCGTTGATAACTTCATTATTTCCTTTTAAAATTGAAATGTAATATCTACGACCTTTCTAGTATATCTATTTGTTGTCAAGACTAGTAGTACATATTTTTTTTCTGTGTCACTCTCTCTCATGACAACAACAGCAGCATCTCGACAGCGGCAGTGGGAACGTCACAACAAAGCCATGCGGCAAGGAGAACGTAGAGAGAGCGTAGCACAGAGCGAAACATCAAGCCGGCGGCACTCGAGCTTTGCGTTCGCTTTTTTGGCGATTGGCAGTGGCAGTCAGTCGCAATTTTCCGGTCGTGGCGAACAGACGCGTTTCTCAGCGCTCCGACGAGACTCCGAGTTGTCCGGCTGTTAGAAGTAGCAAATAGTGGCCCATAACGAAATAGCATCTCATCTCTTTTAGCCCGAAACTCCGAACGACTTGACCACAACAAGTGCGATTGTTTCATTTTCATAGTTCATAGAGCAGCAGCAGTGTGCCACTCGGTCGCCGGTGTCCAGTGCCGCTCCTCCTCTTGGCAGGTGTTGTTACAGGTGAAATTTCGCGTCGCCGTCGTGCCGGTTAGATTAGCCTGACACCTTCGTTTCGCTACGTTTTCGAGAGTGTCCGCGCCAAAAAAAAATCCCGCTAATTGGCTTGATTTTCATACCAGCTAATAAATATCAAGTTTCAATATTTGCTGTCAGTGGCGGAAGCAAGTATATACATATATCCGGACATAGAATATATATATATGCGATTTGGCAACAGTCCATCATCGAGGGAGCTCTGCCTATTTGCATTTCAAATTGTTTGCACTCTCGACAGCAAAGAAAAGGTAAGAAGTGGCTAAGTGGAAATCAAACAAGAAATGGAACAATTAACTCGAACAATTTTCAATTCGATTTCTGGATATTCTTTCGATATTTGCATAACTTGATGGGAGTGTATATGTATATAGCCGTGTGCCTCTGTAGAATTTCAATTTTTTTTCGTTTTATTATAAATTTTTTGTTCATTTCCTTTGGCGGCATAAATTATCCCGCTCTCGCGTGATATTCTATTCTATTCGGGCACAATTCTAATTAAGTGCTGAGACCTGCCCCAATGATGTTGCCACTCCCACGACCCTTTGGCTTCACCTCTGACCCTTGAGGTTTTGTTACACATGGAGAAAGTTACAATATAGTGAAATATCAGGGATTATTTAGTGTTCTTCGAAAGTGTTTCCTTGAAAGTGTTTCCTGTAAAATAATTTAAATTTTGGTAATTAAAAATAATATTGTTTTATATTTAAAAAGCATTGTTTATTAAGCTAGAAATATTACTTGAATTTATTAAACTGATAATACATAGAAAGTATATAATTGTTATGAAATAAAACATTCTTGTTTGGTAATATTTATGTAAATTTTTTGTTATTTTATTATTATGATTTAATTCAGTTTCCTTTGGGTGAAAGAACTAATATCTATATCTTATCTTTGTTATATATAAGCATCCATTACTGAATGTTAATCAATGACTTTTTATTGATATGGTTAACCTACTTTTAATATGCCAAGAAAAGTGTCTGTTATCGCCATTGATTAGCCAAAAATTATATTTTAGTTGTAGTTTGAGATCTTTAAAAATTTACAATTATAATTATGATTTATGTTGTCTAAAAATTTGTACATTTGAGAAGTAAAAGCTTACAAAAACATGTACAAATGATAGAAGGTTGTAGATAGATAACTTTCTTTTTTATAAGAAACCTAAAATGATTATTTTTGGTATCAGAATCTATATTAATAATCACATAATAAATCATAAAAGTTCAATAATTCATTGGCAAATAGAACAACCTAGGCTAAAAATACTCAACCCAGATTAAACTAAACGAAATGTCACAATGATAAGAGCTATGAGGTAACTATGTCAAGAACTGATTAGCAAATTTGTTGACACTTTTTGTCACTGTGCAGTTTTGGTTGCTTTTTGCCGCCTCTTCAGTGCCGCTTTTATTGGTCTTTCTTTTTTTACGTTTTTTTGCTATCTGAGCTCTTGTTGGAATTGTTAACAAAACTGTAGATTTATGCAGTAGATTAGCTCGTCAACGCCGCGAAGCGAAGGCCAAAGGACATGCTCTCCAAAAGGGCCAAATCCGCTTATTAATGAGCTGTCACTGGACAGTGGGGGAGGGGAGGGGATGAGGGTTAAGGGGGCGTGGCTCCGGTCAGTCTTGGTCATCAATTAACGTTAATGCGGCAATGTCATCAGTGCTGGCTGCTCGCTAAATGTCCTTGCCACACTTTTGTCAATCACAAGTATATTTTTCTTTCGATTTCTTTTTATTTTTTTTTTTTGTTATTTTTGCGAGTCGTGCGAATGCATTTCATATTCATAAAAGTTGTCAAGTCGATGTGAGTGAGTGTGACTAAGCCGACAACTTACCAGCGGGCCAAGAAATAATAATCGTTAAAATCGATTTGGTAGCAAGGGGGAGGAGAGCTCTACGCCAGCAATGATGACCTTCACCGGAGAGCAGCCAGCTCCTGCTCCTGCTCCTCCTCTCCTTCTCCTCCTACTGCACGAAGCTGAGAGCCGGGGAGATTTAAGCCAAATGCACGAATCGCTTTTTCGAGGGTCATAAATAAAAAAGCGAGCCGAATGGACCCTGACACTCTGCTCCATTCCCGCTCCCGCTCCTCCTCCACGGCTTATGCCACTCAGGTGCCCGACATGGCGCATATTTTTAGACGTTTAGCAGAACACACTAAAAATACATTGCTTTCTTCAGCAAAAGCACAAAATAAGGGAAACAAAAAATGGACCAAAATAAAAACCTAGAAGGAACGACCGAAAAATATCCCACAAAAAAGGGAAAACAAAGCCCCTGCCTGCACTCGGCGACCGACAGAATTCGCGGCGGGGATATCATAAAATGCCGAAATGCAGAAAAAGAAACCGAAATACAAGAAAATAGACATACGCCAGCACAAAAAGGCGATGCTGAGGCAGAGAAACGTGGCACTTCGATATTGATAGTTATGCGAATGGGGATTACCCTGAAGAAAAAAAGGGATAATATTTTTGGAAACTATTTTTCAAGTATAACTATTTAATGCATTATTAACTAGCTCACAAAGTTAGCCATTTTAAATATTAAACACTTAAATTTACGCCTTTTGGTTAATGTTTTTACTAAACCAAACATATAATTTAACTTTCAGTAATTATAGAGAGACCACAAAATTTAAAATATTTATTTTTAAGACAAAATTCTGCAAAAATGTATAAATTCTATTGAAACTGTTTTAATCATAACTTAAAAAATGTAAATGGCTAAAAACCTGACCTAATTAATTAGTATTTTCCACTATAAACTAAAAATTAAGGTACAATTCCCCTCGGATCGTTAAAAAACTTGCTTAGAATTTCATTTGGCTCTCCACTGAGACAAAAAATGATAAACTTGCCACTTGAATGTGAGTGTGTGTTTGAGAATCCGAGACGGCGAAAAAGAAGGAAGAGCGACAAAAAAAGGACAGAAAAAAAACATTTGGCAAAAGCATAAAAATAAAAATGAAATAAAATGGCATAAAAAATGCAACAGTTCAGTGAGATAAACACGAAAAAGCCAAGGTAGAAAAGGCGGGCAGAATGTGCCGGAAAGTGGAGAGGGGAACGGAAGGAAGGTGGGGAAGGAAGATGCTAAGGAAGAGCCCGAGGAAGCTGCAGCATTTAGACCAAAAGAATGAGGATGGTAGGGACAAAAAATGGGCCAGTAGCTTGGATTTCAGGCACACTAAAAACACTAACAGACACACACACAGACACACACACGTGGACACACCTTGCCGAATTTCAAATGAGTCAGCTAACATTTCAGGTGAATTAAGGTGGGCGGAGGGTTTGGGGGTTTCGAGTAGGTTTCACGGAGGCGGTGGATCCCTCAATAAATGTCCAGTTGTCCGGCTTTTGCTGCTGCTGCCCGCCCGCTACCTTGCCCACTGCCTTTTTGACCAACTTCGGGGGCCCGGCTTCGACACTTGGCACGGTTTTAATGCCCTGCCCAAGGTTAACACGAAGGGACACTGCGGAAAATAACCAGATATAAAATGTAGGATATTTTTTAAATTAATAATACAACATTTATGGAAAAAGAACTTAAGAACTTCTTTAAATAATAAAGAAGGGGTATGTTTAAGAAATAAATAAATTTCAATTTAAAGTGAAGTTTAAATATGTTCTACATGTTAGGTAGAAAATACTACATAGAAAAAATCTTTATAATATTAAAAATATTTGTCTTATAGAATAATGTTTATTATTGGACCAAAATCTATGGATGCTATCTTATAAAGAATATATGGAGGAAGGTAGAAAACTATTCTTTTCAGAACCTTAGAATGCTATTACTCTCGTATTTAATTAATTTCTCCCGGTGCACATGCACAGAAAAGAAACACACACTCTAACATAATGAATAAGAAGCGGATAAAGCCGGCAAATAGAAATGAAGAAATACAAATTGTATAAAAAAGGTAGGAGATGTGTTCAGTGAGAGGGGCAGGTGTGTGGGGTTAGGGGCGAGGGTTTGGTAAATGTGCCACAGAGATAAAAGCGTAAATAGAACTGAGGCACGAAAATTTTTCAAATTACCAGCAAAGAGGTTGAGTTGAGGCAGGGCGCGTTTTCTTCTTCTCATTTTTTTTTTTAACTGTCACTGTTTGTGTGTGTGAACTTATTGAAAGTGCGAACACACACGCAAGTGAAAATGCCCATGCATACATATGTATGTGGGGGTGGGTGTGGGGTGAAGAGCATACATCCTGCCAAGCGACCGCAGTTTAAACAAACTGCTTGGCCTGTCCATGTCCATGCTCCATATGCCCCACCCTCACGCCCCACACTCCGGCAGAACCTCACCACCTTACTGGCTATGCCATGTGGAAAAGTTGTCACCTTTCTCCATCCCCTTTTACTCTTATTTGGCCCCCACCTTTGGCTCATTTTCCTTCCTCGTTTAGTGCACAGGGAAATATTATTAGGAGGTGTTCTTTTATATATATTAACAAGATTTTCTTTTGTTTGGAAATATCTTCAAGGAAAGGTATTATAATTGTACATTGTTATTTGTTTCCGAACTTTGTAAAGGCAAACTAACTAATTTTTGTATTTCACATCATTTACAATTCTAGCAACATTACAAATCTTTTAATCACCAGAAAAACTCTTCATAATCATCCCTTTATTGATGCTTTCTTTTCTTATTCAATATTTTAATATATAAAGTATATAAAAAGGCCTGGAATTCTTTTTCTATTCTACAAAAAAATTACTCAATTGAGACACAATTAATTACAATTTAAATATCCAATTATAAACCTTTTTTCCTAACATTAAAAAAAACACTTTTTGACTAAAAAACCCAATCACTTTTATATATTTTTTCTGCGTGTCTACCTCCTTTGCTGACTTTGCGTGTGTGTAATGAATTTAAAGTTTGCTCCGCATACATTTTTCATACGCTTGCAAATTGTTATGGTTTTTGCAGCACCCTCTCACCCGAAAGCCTTCCCATATCCACCTTGTATTAAGTGGGTGTCGTGTGTGTGAGTGTGTGCTGGCTTTTGTCCTTGTTATCCACACGAGACATGATTATTAATTTGCAATTCCTGCTAATTGCATGAGCTTCACCCACTCACCTCTTGCACCTGACCTACACTTGCCTTCGTGCTCCGCTTCTCTCGTGTGTCTTTAATCGCTTAAAAAAAAAACGTATTTTCTTTTATTTTCACATATTTTCACTCACTTTCATGGTGTAGCAAGTTCAACCGCATTCCCTCACATCGTCGCTGCTCGGATAGATAAGCTTTAGATTTGATTAGCGGTCACTGGAGCACATTGTGAACATATTATTCTCCTTCTACCCTCCCTCGAAATGCTCTACTTCTGGGATTATTATTGTGGCCGAATGGCACATCTCGAAATAGTTTAGGTTTATTTCGCTTTTCAGGCTGGGCCACTTGACTTTGAAATGCTCGCCGAAAGGAAAGTATTTTTTCAAAGTAAATGACATGAATTGCTGGAATTATGCTTATTGTTTCAGCAATTAGTTCTATTTACATATGGAGTAATCCTGGATAATTCTAGTCTAAAACCGCATTGGTGTGTTCGTTTTATTGCACAGAAAAATTAGGGAATTCTGAAAGATTGGAATAATATTAATAAATATTTTTCAAAGCAAGAAAGATACTTCTTGGCATGATTTTAATTTTGTTGAATCACTGTGATCGTGCTTATATAATAACTTATATTTTATATCTAATTTTTTAGTTTTTCTTTCATTAAAAAATATTATATGATAATTATTTACATAATATTGGATATATTATAATTAAAATTATATTTTATTGCTGTTTTTAATTAAATTTAAAATAGGTTCCAAAAAATCCCAAAACTTCTTATAAAATAAAACTAAAATCAATCACACTAAGCCCTTCCTCTATTAATCCACTCGAAATCATCTCAAATATCTTGTTTACAAGGCCTCCTCCCTCATTTATCTCACTTGATGACTGATCATTCATTAGGAATTTTTAATGCCCCCCATATTACATGGAAAATGCTCAAATTTGAATATTTATTTTGTGGCAAATTATCCGTCATATATATTGTAATAAAAATCAATTTGTGAGCAAACTGCCAGCCATTAAGATGGCAGCCTTTTTCGAAGTGGGCTCAGCTCCGGCTCATCACAACCCATCACATTTTCGATGAGGCGATGAGTCTGACGCTCGACGCTTGGCGCTTGGCGCTTGGCGCTCGAAAGCCGATGGCTGTCATGTCGATGCATTATAAATTGTTGACATTAGCTGGCAAATCGACGGCCAGACGGCGTCGGTGATAGGTTTAATTTCGTTGATTGAACAGCATTGGTACTATATAGCATCAGGCCCGCAGCAGCAATGTTTTACAAGCGCATTTTCGCAGCTATGCGCTCGCCATTTTTGTTTATAAATCGCTGGCAATCTAATCGATCGAATGGCTTTGGCATTTGGCGTTCGTGGGGTTAGCGGCTAAGTGTTTCAGCTCAGCACAGCTCAGCTTCCTGTCTGGGAGCGGTTAGTCCGTGGGCGGGCGCTTGTCCTTGACCCGGACGCCATTCAGCGGAGGCCTATTATGCGGCTCGGAAAATGTTTTCCAGCTTCCCTAAAAAGTTTCACTCTTTTGAGCCTTTGTGTTGAGAGTTGCGGCATTGCGCATACGCCCCGTTACCAGACTAAGTTTAACCCTTTAAAGATCCCTGAAGAACTTCCGCATTGAAAGGTCAGAGTTGTGAATTTATTTGGGTTATTAATTTGAGGCTAGTAAAATGTACAAAATGTATTATTTTTTGTATTAACCGTTTTACGAAAATTCATATTTTATGAAAGAAAAATAATTAAAAGACTTGGCTATTTATTAAATCAAAAGCTTTATAATATTTTTGCAGCACCTGTGCTATATCTCTGATAATAAGCAATTTGAAAACTTTCCCTCTTAAAGGGTTAAGCTGTTTAGCAGCAGGAGCCCGCCTCTTTTATTTAATATTTTCCTTTTGAAGCTGCAACAGAGGCCTGGCTCTAATTAAGTCGATGTTTGGCTTTCCCACTGCGCTTTTAATGGCAAAACCGACCCCTAAAACCCTGCTGGCCCCTAGTTTTTGGTCTGTTGTGTAGCTAAATTCAATGCAAACCTCTCTCGAAAGGAAAATATATTTAAAAAAATGCACTGGCCAGAGGAAAATAAAAACAAACACGCACTTGCTGATAATTTAGCAAACTGGCGAGCAAGCAAACCGCTTGACAATTTCCATGGGGCACCAAATTGTTTTCTTTTCTGCGGTTTTTACTCTTAATTATGCGCCAGTTAGGTGGAGTTCAGCGGGAATTACCAGGTTTTTTTTTCGGCGGCTTCTTCGCTTGTTGGGTTTCGCTGACTTTGACATTTGAGTTCAGTTTTTTTCGTTGGTTTTTTCCCATATATATTTTTTTTTGGCCAGACTGTCGCGAATTGGCGGTTCATTAAACTGAAGTGTCATTCTGTGAACGTTTCCCCTGTCTTTCTTTTATGTCTTTCACAGTAAAAGAGCAAAGTACAGAGTTGTAAGAATGTCTTGTAATAGCAGGGAATGGCGGCGCATGATTTTACGAATTTCGAGAACTCTTTTCAGGCTGACCTCAACATAATTCGGGCAGGGTACTGGAAAAAATTTGGGATACTACTAGAGCTTGCAGGGAAAATATTTCTCTGGAGGGTTTAATATTTATTTTAAAGTTGTTAAGGTAAAATGTGTAATAATAGAACGTATTTTGAATGCTTATGAGTTACTTTAAAATATAATAAAAAGAAAGCTAATAGTTTATTATTATATTTCAGTATTGTTAGATATTTTAAGATATTATTTATTGCTATGAATATGATTCTATGATTCTATGATGACAATTTTTAATACTCTTGAAAAACATTATATTTTTATTATACCATTTAGTTGTGTGGAAGATTTATGTGTGAAAATAGTAATACTTTGGATTTCCCATCATTTTGAAGCATGACTAGAATTATATTATTAATAATGCAAATTTAATATTCTTAGTATTCTCCAAGCTTAGCCCTATAAATGTAGCAATCCTACATAAAACAAACAGTAAAAAGTCATAAAAACAGATAAAACCGATTGAAAAAAATTGTTTCAAGCCAAGCTCCATACCTTTTGAATTCATAATATGCCATTTCCCCAAAATATTCACACTCATCGGAATTTCCAACATCCTCGAATTCGATTTTGCATGAATTACATCATAATCGCCTCGTTCGCACACCTTTAAGAGCATTAAACGCGTCGCTTTGCCCATAACAAATCGAAAAACTTTCAAATTGCGAACATACTCGTAAAATCAGTTTTTATGGCTTCGCCCAGGCCCCAGCTATGGAATACCCAACGCAAATCGGTGAGATATGGCACCATTATAATTGTACAGGCGAAGGCACAGGCACCGCCACACTTGGTTGGCATTTCTTCTTCTTTTTTTGGTTAAAAGAAAGCGTCATCGAAAAAACTTCAACATGCAAAAATTGTCAAGAACAATAAGGCGAAACCATATAAAATATGTTATTTTTGGGTGCGTTGACGCAGTCCGTCAGGGAGAGAAGTTTCGGGGGAGTTCGGGACTCGCCAAAAATGCCAATTAGCCTGAACCACTCGAGCCCCTCTCCAGCATAATCAAGCGGAGACAGAAATGTCCCAAAAATCCATAAAAAACTTTCAAGTTTATTGTGCGCACGGAATGCGAATGCACGGAATTGCCACCACGAAGAATAAAAAAAGAGTCGAAAAAATTAAGCAAACAGAACTATAACAACAAGGGACCGAGACCGAGAACCACCGCCTCTCGAGTTCCCTTATCATAAGCGATCGTGCTCAAGAAATCAAATAAATTATGCGGTCAGTCCGAAAAGAAAACAAAGCCCGAGACACTGTTGCCTTATAGGCTTTCATGTTGGATTAATTTCTGACGCCGCACAGTGGTCATTATTTTTGGGAGACTACAAGAAATATAATGCCGGAATTCAAAATTTATTTTGGGAAGAGTTTTCCCATAAATGCCTCAAGCTATAAATATTTTTAAATGCCTCAAATATTTATTAGAGGTTTGAAATTGATTAAAATTGGTATTTAAATCATAAAATTTAATTCTCTTCAATTTGTTGATACAGAAAAGTGTTAAAATTTTAAACTTTTAATATTTGTTTCCTATTTTTTTACAAGCCAACAACCACTGTTCGCCAAAAAATCCGAGCTAAAGTTGTCGCCAGGCCAGAAACAATTGATTGCCATATATATTTTATTTTATTTTGTCGACTTTGCTTTGATTCTGATTTTAGGAAATAAACAAAAAAAATACACAGATACAATGCCAAGAGAAAAACAAACACGTTTTGGCCTACGAGGTGTTAAATTATATTTGTAATTAAGCCAATCTGGTGGGAAGTAGTCATAAAGTCGGTCTTAAAGTTCAACGAAATTAATCAAGTCGGCCTTATTTATCGCAGCGCGCGGCGCCCTCTGATGAATTTGGTGGCTCAGAATTAATGATGTAATACATTAGGCCAGTTTCTTGAGCCAGGGGGAGCTGACAGCCAGAGCTCATTATAAATTCTATTGCGCCAAGTAAATGAATACGCCATAAATATGCAAAATGATGGCCAAGATGGCGTTGACATAGTCAATAACCAGGAGGGGAGAAAGCCATCCCACTTAACCCGCTAACCGGCAAACTTGGCCAGATAGCGAACGGCGGCTATAATTCAGTTGTGTGCTCATTTTCCCTAGATAAGATAAAGGCTGTCTCAAGTTTATCTAAAAATCTTATCTCTGAGCATAAGAAGGGGGATTCCAGCTAAGTGAAAACTTAAAGTGGGAAAAGGTTCTTCATTTAGTTGGTTTGAAAATTCTGGGAAGAGCAGAAAGGCAAGGCCTTTAATATCTACTATGATTACGGTTTATTTAAACCAAAAAATATGCAAAAAATTAATAATACTCTTGCATTTGCCTTTTTATTGAGCGAGCAGAATAATAATTTAATTAAAACCGAGTTTAAAGGAATTTTAATTCAATTTTTATCAAACTAAATTGATTTATTCGTCAAAAATAAATTGCAGTCCAATATCACCTTTAAATTATAGTTTGAACTTATTTATACAAATTTAAGTTTCTGCTTTATTTTGTAAATTTATGTATAAAAAACTTATACCCTTAAAGTTTATCCTCCGACATTTCTCTAAGCTGACACTCATCACTTTTTCACAAACAATTTTGGATTAAAACTCCCGGAAAAACAACGTAAACTCGTTTAATATTAAATACATTTCCGACAGCAGTCGACGGAATGTTTCTAACTCCATCCATCATATTTCCGGCCTCCGTGCAACTTCCTCTGTGCATCATCCTCCTGTGAACCGCTTTCAGACTCTGCCTTGACATATAAAATTAATGTGCGTTTAATATGTTTTCAATTTCAATGAAAATACCAAAAATATGCCGAAAAATTTCCGGCATAAATTGGCGCCATCCCATAAATCTTTTTCAGGATGTGGAGGAGGAGACCAAACTCTACACAAGAATTCATATCACCCCGAGGGCTGTCCGCTATTTATGCAAATTGCAAACAATCCCAGGTCCTCATTTCCTCTCGCCTCGAAATGATTGCGGAAAATGGAATTCATATTTGTGGCTTGTTTGTTCTTTTTTCTTTCAATTAGAGCTCGGTCAATGATTTGCCACACACACACAAATTTAATGGAAAATTGATTTCAGCCCAAAGCAAATTATAAATAAATTTTGTTATGTACATATTTCCCTTTTACCTTTTTTTTTTTTTGGTTTCCCAAATTAGTTATTAAACAGGGACAGTTAACTGCAAAAGAGGATTGCACTGGCATTTAAAATGTAATTTTCCTGTCATCTTCCTCCGGCTCTGCCTCCATGCATGTGGGGAAAAGTTCGCGGAAAATTCTGAAGCAGAAGGAAACGCGAAAATGTTACAAGCCAGCAGAGGAAAAAATTGAAATATGTGCGCCAAGCTAGAAAAAAATGTGTGTGTGTGCTTTCCCGGCCCCCTCTCCTGTGTTGTTGTGCATTTATTTTTGTTAGTTTCATTTGCTTTGTGCAGCTGCTTTGCAATTTCACTCGACTGCCCCCACTTCTCCTCCGCCAGCTTTTCCTTAGCTGCTCCGCATCGCTAATCCAGTGCTAGATTTTTCCGAGCATTGTTCGGCTGACAAAAAGCCATTTGCTGCAGTTGGCAACTGGGAAAAGAATAGATCTTTGGCAGAGCTGCTTGTGATGCGCTTAATTTGAGTTTGTTTGGTGGAAATGTGACGAGGAAAAATAGCTCAGCTAAGAGAGTGAACACTTGGCAGGAGATTGATTCAAATAAGTTACGAAATTCGCTATAATTGTGTCTGAAAAAATAGATTGATTTCAATCAAGTTTCCCACACATTTAATTAAATAATAACTCTTGTTTTGTTTTTCTTTCAGGTAAGCCTCTTTAACCTTTGGATTATTCTGGGTAACTATAAATTTCCAGCTGATCAATTCGTTACGATACCAATCTCCGATTTCGCACAACTCTTTTTCCTTGAAACTAAAAATAAAGAATGCAATCCCATCCATTCGATATGCAAACAACACAACAAATTGTGTTCAGTTGGCAGAAATATTTCAGCTTTTCGCATGTTGATTTTTCAGTGAAACCGAAAAGACCGAGCGTACAACAGTGCGTATGTGCAATGCGCCGGGCATGGCATATAACGCATACGCCGCGTGCACGCCACGCGCAATTAAGCCAAACAAAATGCGATCGCAGAGCGTTCATAAAAATAAATAGCGAAAAAGGCGAAATAAAAATTAACACCGAGCATAAAATATTCGCAGTTTTAACAGGCGGCATGTGCATGATAAATATATTTGAAATTTGCACGATAATTAATAAACATTTAGCGGCGGAGAGGGAGCCAACCAGCCAACCAGCCAACCACTTGACCATAATCAGTCAATCAGCCGGCAAAACGGGGACGTTGATGTTGCGCCCGTTAATGAAGTTGTTGTGTTTGCCTGCGTCAGCCCACGCATATAAATACAGACTATATAGTATGTGGATAGTGCAACACAACTGCATTCGGTTTCGGTCGGAGCCAATTAGGCGCATCAATTTGGCCAGTTTCGCTTCTTGTTTATCGAAGTGCAAATGCGCGGGACACGCGCCACATGTCGAATGGCTAATCAGACACTTTGGGGTCATTTCGAATGCAGATTTTCGCAGCAGATAAGGGGCAGGGGGAGTTGCATGTAGCATGCCCAGGGGAAGTCTCGATACCGCAGCGGTTCAGTTTCTCAATTAAATCAATCCCCCAGTTGATTCCACCGCCACCATCCACTTATCCATTCAGCTTCGATTCGGTTATCGCAGAGAGAACCATTCCTCCGCCCTTTCAATTCCAATTCCAGTTCCAATGATCTCTGGCTGAGCTATCGCGATTGCCTTTACTTCAAGCCTTTCGAATTTTCACTGCTATAGCAATGCCTCCCTTTATTCAGTTTTTTATGCGTCTCAGTACCATTTCTATTCACAGATATTTCGAGGGGGTATTTAGAGTAGTTTTTATTAGTGAACTGACTTGTTTATTGAATATATTTCTTGTCTAGGAAAACTTTAAAGAAAACTATAAACTTCATCTCTTTTTTTATTGATTTAAATCTATTGTAAAGGAAACCCTTTTCAAGAATTTATTATAGAGCAAAACTTACATTAAAGCCCAAGTCTATTGTTGAAAATAATCAATAACAACTCTTTCTTAATTAAAGCGTAATATTGTCTTGTTGAAACTAATTCTAAAAGAATTGTTTCCCAAGGATACAAGACACAATACTCCCTAACCCGGCTCCGCCCCCAATGCGTTAGGGTGACCCAGTTGAGTGGTGCAACTGCTTGGCACCTGCCGGGTGCGGCAAGGAGACAGGTGCGTAGGCGGTACTGCCCAGTTGTTGCCGAAGCAGGTCAACAATGGAGTGCCACTCAATATACACACAGAAAACACAGCGAGCCGCCGATGGGTGCAAACAATACTAGAAACAACTGGCACTTCAGACTTTGTGCTGGCGGCGGGGGAACTAACAGGCCTGGGCCTGTTAGTTGGGTGGAAAATATACACGTTCCCATATATATATATCTGAAAAGGCCTGGCTGAAAGGAGACACAGAAATGCAAATTGCTGAAATCCTTTTCAGACCGTGCGGCGCCACTGGCCGGAAAGGATACGCTTGTTAGCAGCGGAAGTGGCGCCCAGATAAGACTGGTAACAGGGAGACACAATTAGAATGGAAGAGGGAAGAGAGAGAGAGTGAGAGTCCCAGGGTCGTGGGGTGTTGTCCTTTGTTGCCAGGACACTGTAATTAAACGTTTAATGCGATTGCTGCCGGTTCTGTTGCTGTTGCTGTGTTGCCTTGTTAATTGGGTCACTCGAAATGAATTTTTAGCGCTCACTCAAATTGCCGGGCCATAATGAAGATGTTTTCCCAGGCTTTCCCAGCTTAGCCACTTAATTGACTTTCATTGTTGTTCGCAGTTTGCAGTCTGCAGTCCGCAGTTCGCAGTTCGCAATTCGCAGTTCCACCTGCAGCACAACTCAATTAGCCAAGAGCCCAAGTTCTTGCACAACTTTCCTATTCTGCATAATTTGTAGGTCAGCTCTCGGCCCGGCACAATGGCCTCTCGAACAATAAATTGCAGTTAAATGAAACTTGCCAAAGGATTTCCCTCCCCACAAAAGGCGGCCCTCCAACCATTTGAGTTGTTATTTATCTCGGCTACTTCAGACCCCGCCGATGGGCCATCAATTGGTCAGCTAATCGCTGGCTATTTAATTAACTAAGCAATCATTGGGGGATGGTAGAAAAAGTTATATTTAATGCCTATATTATAGAGGACCAAAGCAAGCACTGGAGAAAAAAACTGATCAGAAAAATTAGTTATTATACAAACTACAGAAATTCATAAAAACTTTGTTAAGCAATTAAATATACATAAGTTAAATGTAATTAATGTTTTTTCACAATCCTGACATGATAAAATATTATTACAATTATGAAAACTATTAAAAACCATCCTGCAAATGAATACCAAGGCTATTCTACGACTTCTTAAGTATTTTTCCATTTTCTTTTCCTTCCCAATTGAAGCTAGAAAAGAAAAAAGAAATTTGTGGCGGAAAAAGGCAAAAGCCGAACTAAAAGCAGACATTTCAATTTTCCTGCATTGCCTACCAACTTTTCCATTGGCGGCGAGGACTTTTCGAAAAGTTGGCGACGAAAACAAAAGGCGAAGCGTGCAAAATATTTCTTTATTTTTTCCGCTACGGTTCTGTTCCCTTCCGCTCCCTTTGGTTGTCAACATTTTGGCAATTTGATTAAGTCCAATTTGTGCGACGTTTTGCTGCCACGCCCACCAAGCACCCGGGGAGATCGGTTTATTTGCGCTCAACTTTGCAGTTAAATAAGACAACAAAAATTTATTCGCCTAACTTTTCCTGTGTCGCCGCGTGTGTCTCTGAATGTTTGAGAGTGTATCTCTCTCTCTGCGTGAGTGTGTGTGCTGGAAAATTGTGATTCCATTAGGAAAAGTCTGCAACTCAAATGTCATTTAAGTTTTTCGGGGGGGGGGAGGCAGCAGAAGCTGTGTGGTGAACTCCTGGGACAGGATGCCAGCTTAGTAACCGAGACACACACACTCGGCATTTGCATGGCAAATATAATTACAAAGAAACAGAGAATGCAATTTGCCGCTGCATACTTCTGGGCAATCGAGCAGGAAGTCCTCCCTCACACAAATGTACTCTCTCTTGATTTGGAATCCTGAATACGGTAAACAGATATGAATATTTCAGGGTTCGATTTTTGAAACGAATGAAGGTTATGCTGCCTGCCTGCTGCCTCAGCTGCCAGCCAGCTCAGTTTACATCAATTAGAGTGGCCTATGAATATTTCACAATTCCGATTTCGTTCAGTTTATTGCCATATAATTATTGGCAAATTGAGCCATTTTCACAATGGATATGCCACAGGCTAACACCCAAGCGGACAAGTCTAGGCACAGGAAGAAAAGTTAAGGTTTAAAGGATAAAAGAATTATACGCTACGTATAAGTTATTACAGCAATTTTTAATACAACTTTTATAATATTTTTAATTAATTTTAAAACAAAAAGGTGATAGAACTGATCAAATATTATTTATTTTTACCTTTATTAATTATTCATCACATTTTTGAAGTTACAAAAGAAGAACCGTAATGAAAATTGAAATTAAATCATACTTAAATCTTTAAATCCTTTTAAATATAAAATATTACCCAAACTTTAAGCTCTAAATTTGCTTAATTTTTTCGTTGTGCAGCCAGAGAGGACCACACACATGTGCATGTGGAACAAGTTGAGCTCACTCAAACTAATCAGTTGTTTCAATATTTGCCCGAAGGCGAACAAGGACAAAAGTCATCAGCAATGGATGGAGGAGGTTGGGGAGGAGGAAGAGTCGGAATGAGGAGCAGTGAAAACCCGCAGTGCAGGCAGGAAGCGGAAACGAGCGGCGGCGAAGAACAACGGAAACAGCGCAATGCGCTGCAGATATGAGAACCTGCTCCTGCTCCTCATGCTCCTCCTTTTCCTCATCATTATTCTTCTCCTGGTATTCTCCACTCTCTCACATGTCGATTAGGGAAGAGTTGAGGGCACTCAGCCGTGTGCTAATTGATTTTCTCGCACCCGCTGATGGAGCCTTCCATATTTTCCAGCACTCCCGCCGCCAGATCCTTTACAAATTTTGTCTCAAGAGCCTCGTTTTCAGCACTTTTTTGTTGATTTAAATACGTTTGCATAAAATGCGGCTAATTAAAACTTGTGAAACACCACCAAAGCCCCACAAAAAAACAGGAAAAACGGTTAACGCAAAGCGAAAGGAATCCGCTTGAAAAGTGCAAAAGGAAAAGCCAAATAAAATATAAGCGAGAACCAACTTTTATTTGAAAGAAAACTTATTGAATTTTCATGAACTTTTGCGCTGGGCCTTTTTAATTCAGCGAGGAAATGGAAAAATTAGGAAATATTAATGGGCCTAGACCCAAATAGGGTTTACCCTACGATTTTTAAATAAAAATTTGATATTATTCCAGGAAATTAATAAGAAATAAATTATATTAAAGGGAATTCTATGCGCTAATAAAATTTAAATACTTACTCAAGAGAATTTTAAGTTTTCATAGCGGCCATAAAAATTCATCAGGAGCCTTAAAAAAAATACCATTGCGAAACTTGAATAATTTAAATGATATAAATCTGAATGGTATGGTGTTTGGTGTATAATTTGGCAAACTTTTTCCAAAGAAGAAAATTCCAAAGAAATGCCAACATGTCTGAGTTATTTAATCTCGGAAAAGAACTTTCACGCCATCCCAGGGATTTCCGCTTGACCAAAGTGCCATCGCTCATTGTGAGTGAAATAAACATAATGTTGTTACCCCAATCTTGGCGCTTTTCCACTGCTTTTCCCCGGCTTTTGACTGGCTTTCCTCTTGATTTTCCCTTTCCCTTTTCTTTCTTTTTTGCCAGGACAACGGACGAGTGTGCAAATGAGCAATAATAAAAGCCAAAACTCTTGGGCTGTTAATGCTCGCGCATTAAAATAATAAAAAAAGAGCCCGAAAAGGCGAAATAAAGAGAAGAAGTGGAATAAATCGCACAAAAAGCGAGTGACGTGCCACGCCCTCCGGATATGGTCGAGAATCCAATTTTTTCCAGTTCTTTTTTTTCTCCTGGCAGCTTCTGGCCATCAAGCATAATCAAGTGGCCTGCTGGCCGGCTGAAGTTATAATAATTTTTTGCTCCTGCGGCCCCAGTTGGTGGTGCTAATGTTCCATTAAAGATACCGCAAACTTGGTAGGGTCCAGTGTGTGTGGTGCGGCTTTGGCATTGGCAGTTCCATAAACAAATCCGGAGTGCTCCTGCATAAATATACCAAACTTACGGCCCATAAAAATCAATTCTCCTCTGCAGAGATAGAGAGGGAGAGCACTCTGGCCTTTTGTTTATTTGCATTTCCTGCCGCCCCGAGAAACGGAAGTTCGCATGTCAGTCGGTTCTCGTTTCTCGGTTCTATATGATCATAAAATCAGCCAAAGGCCAGCCAGCCGCAGAACTTGTCTTATTTACGGATATATGTATGTATATATCCCAACCCCCATTGCCGGAATCCGGAGCCCGGGGCTTCACTTAGGCAAATGAGCAGCGGGACTCTCCCAGCTGGCCGTGAATAATTCCTAAGATTCATGATTAAAGCTCGTGGCGTAAAGACATTAAAAGCAAATCATGATTTTCACGACATTTCTTTCAAAACAAAAAAAAGCACTATAGAGATTCGAGTATAAACACTAAAAAGTGACACACACCAGATTTTAGTATATTTCATTAATGTTTCTGCTGACACAAAGACAAGGTAAATAAATCTACAGAGTGTCACAGAATTTATTTTAAACATGATGTTATATGCAAGCTTTTAAATTTATTTAAGAAAAACAAATTAATATATAGAATTTGATTTAATACACATTTTTTATTTCGGCAGGTAAATGTGTTCAGTTAGCTGCAAGTGACATAATTTGGAATATTATAATAATCACAAATATATGTGTATTTATCACAAACATATATTTATTATTTATATGAAATAATATTTGATTAAAGTCGCCACACTGACAATTTTATATTAACTTGTTTTCACAGTGAATAAATATTTAAAAGTAATATTTATTTAAATTTTCACAAGGATTATAATTTCGAACTAAATTTCAGCCTTACAATCAAAAGAACTTTACAATATTAAATATTCCCCGAATCATTGTAATTCCTTTACTACAGATTTCGTCAGTTTCTATTTTCAGTGACTTTTTAATGGCTTTTCTCGTTTCGCAAACATTAAAGCGCCAAATAATCAAAAACACACACAATCTTTGAAATAATTTCAATTCCTTTTCTTCTTTTGTTGGCACTCTCCACACACTACAAACCTCAAACATATGCTATATATATCAAAATATATATATAAATCCGATAAGCTTAACGCTTCTTACCATAATTTAGTTAGCTAATTGGTTCACACTATTTCTTTTTCACTTTTCGCCGTAGTTTTCCTCAATTTTGGGGTAAACACTTTCCGTGCGTCTGTGAAACGAGAAGCGTGCCAATTTTCTTGGCAATTTTCCTTACTTATTTTTAGCACTAAATTAGTCATCCTCAACGCAATTCGAGACTCAGACGGTTTTCCATCTAAAAAATATATTTAAAAGAGATAGAAGGGCAGAGCAAACACTTGTTGCGACAGGCTTCCCTCGAACCTAATTGACAATTAATTGTCTCTGTTCGGGGAGCTTTCGAGGCTATTTAGCTGGCGTTTCCACGAATGCCGGAGATTATTTTAAAATTTATGGCAACTGGCAATCATTTTTGGGCCTTCGTTTATGTCACAGTTTCTCTTACTTTGAAGATACATCAAATGTTTCGCCTTTAATGATTTATTTGCAGCATTGAAACGAACAGAATTTGGGTTAAACAATAAATATGATGCTTCTGTTTTATTCTGGGGATTGAAATGTTTTCTGTTTATTTTTTGGCATACATCGATGATATAATAAAGGAACTGAATGATTGATGATTAAGTACGAAACAAGAATGGACCATAAATATCAACAATTGTGTTCGTTCGAGTATAAATCATGGCCACTATTTATTTCAAAATTATGCCACACCTGAGGATTAAAGTGGATAAATTGTCAGTGACATTCCAGCAGCTGTCAAATAAGTTGGAAAATATGTCAACACCATGTGGGGGGATATATGTATGTATGTACATATAAATTGGCCAGCGTGATTGATGCTTTTTGTAGGCAACACCAAATGGAACATTTTCTTTTTCAGTTTTTAAAAAAACGCACCACCTTTGACATTTGTTCAGCTCGCCCGTGCATGGAATTTTTATTTATCTTGTTAAGGACATTGTTCCGGAATTCGATTTGATTTTATATATCGTTTAATATGCAATGGCTTTACTTTGTGCAATCAACAGGCAGCAGGCAGGCTTGCTGCAAATTTAATGCACTTAACCAAATATTATAGGCCGGATCGAAAATGATTCAATTAATCTGCATAAAACATGCAGAATGCACACTTTCCGCAAATGGAAATGCCATGAAAAATGCACGACTGCCGGCCGCAACAAAAGGTCGAGCTCAATTAGCCAGGCCATAAATATATACATCCTATATATAGCCCATTCAGGGACACTTGCCGCTGTGTGACATCCAGGACAGCAGCAGGAGGAGTGCTAAATAAATAATGTTTAAGAATAAAATCCATTTTGGGCCAAGGGACAGAGTGTTCTGCCTGCAAATACATTTTCAAGTTCAGGCCAACGAAATCGCATCGAAAATAGAAGCTGGCAAAGGTCAAAGGGGAGGCTCTGGGGTTCGGCCATTTTCAGCTGTCGTGCTGGCCGCAGGCAAAGTCCCCTCGGAGTGCACCGCAAATTGAATTCAAATTCGTAAACGTGCCATCTCGTGTGTGGCAAGTGGCAGCTTGGGGGAGGTCCTTTCTGAAGGTTGGAGGGGTGGTGTATTTTTTATTTTTGTATTTTTTTGAGGGAGGAAATAGTGCAGTCAACTGTCCAGGGGACTTGGGGAATTGTACTGAGTGTGACACAAAAATTGTCTCCACCGCATTGTGGCGAAAGTTTAGAAACAAAGCGTAGTAACTTATTTTATGCACATAAAACAAAAAAAAATAATATTAAAATATTAAAAATTTTATAATAAATATGTTATTTTCCAAATTAATAAGATAAAAACATTTATTTTCTTCAAAACAATCAAGTAAATCCTTGAATACTTATTCTTCATTGTTTTTATACCCTTGCAGGGTATTATAGTTTCAGTCAGAAGTTTGCAACGCAGTGAAGGAGACATCTCCGACCCTATAAAGTATATATATTCTTGATCAGCATCAACAGCCGAGTCGATCTAGCCATGTCCGTCTGTCCGTCTGTCCGTCTGTCTGTCCGTTTCTACGCAAACTAGTCCCTCAGTTTTAAAGCTATCTGAATGAAACTTTGCAGTTAGTCTTCTATATACTCTCACTCGTAAATATGTCGGAACGGGCCGGATCGGACAACTATATCATATAGCTGCCATAGGAACGATCGGTAAAACTTTCGAAAAAAAATTATAACTTTGTCAGTTTTCAACAAAACTCCACAAAATGTTATATTTGGCCATTAATTATTAATTTAGAATTTCGGTTTTAATTTCATGAAAATCGGACGACTATATCCTATAGCTCTCATAGGAACAATCAGAAAAATCATAACTTCGCTGTTTCTTAACATATTTTCATCAAATTTGAGATTCGGCCACTTAATATTCTTTCAGAATTTTAGTTTTAATTTCATGAAAATCGGCCGACTATATCCTATAGCTGCCATAGGAACAATCAGGAAAATAATAGAAAATATCCTAACTTCGCTGTTTCTCAACATATTTTCATCAAATTT